>MU672722.1:130745-148628 GCA_026770625.1 Nicotiana glauca | reverse complement strand
ACTCCACGGCGAGTGCGGGGTCGATTGTGATTGAGGACTGTGAACTAGTCCGACCGATTGATGATGAATTAAATCGTTCGCTTGAAATTAGCTGGAAAACCTCCTACTTGGATGGTTATGAATGTATATTGGGCTGTATGCCAATCATTTGAATCCTGTAGGGATTGTTATCATTGTTTCTTGATATAGCCTGAATTGAATAATTATATCAAAATGGCTAGAAAATGCTAAGGTTTTAATCACCTAATTATAATTGTGATAATTGGAACTAAAATTGGTAAAAATGATTATGCATTCATGATTATGCATGGATCGGGCTGCACGCCGCAGCAGGTGTGATATTATATTGCGCTTGGGCTGTAGGAGCCCCTCCGGGGTCTAAACCCCCACAGTGAGCGCGGGTTACCCGTGGATCGGACTACGCGCCGTAGTGGTCATGAGCATTTGCATTGCATATTTACATTGATATACTTATATATATTTGCTGCAGATGTTAATAATTGTGATTACACTGGTAAAGGTGTAGAAGTACAGGTTTTAGCTTTACTTTGTGGTATACTGGGAATTCTTACTTTCCAGTCATTATACATGTCTATTACCACTGAGTTGGAAGTACTCACTTTACTCCCTGCGCTATGTGTGCAGATCCAGGTACTTCAGGAGCTAGCTGAGCTATTGCTGACTCCAGAGTTTCATTCAGAGTTGTCTAGGTAGCTGCCTGACGTCCGTAGGACCCGACTTCTCCCTTATCTCGTTATTTGATTTTTCCGCATATTCCAGACTATGTATTATTACAGTCTTCTTATACTGTACTGTTAGAGGCTCTAGACTCGTGACCCCCAGGTCTTTGGGAGGTGTTTCCCAGTGTTATTGGGATGTTGATATTGTTATTTTGTTAGCTAAAAATTATAGCTGCACTGCTTTTAAAAATTATTAAATAATTTGGTTTTGAGATTCATGCTCGGGTTGAGAGAGTAAATGGTCGGGCTTGCCTAGCGGTTGTGTTGGGTGCCATCATGACCGAGATTTGGGGTCCTGACAACCTTGGACAGGGTGAGAGTGATTCAGGAGCGGCTTCGTATAGCGCAATTGAGACAGAAGAGTTATACTGACAGGAAGGTCCGTGATGTGTCTTACATGGTTAGGGAGAAGGTTCTACTGAAGGTTTCACCCATGAAGGATGTTATGAGATTTGGGAAGAAGGGTTAATTGAGTCCTCGGTTCATTGGGCCTTTTGAGGTGCTTCGGAGGATTGGGGAGGTGGTTTATGAGCTTGCCTTGCCACCTAACTTGTCGAGTGTGCACCCAGAATTTCATATTTCTATGTTCCAGAAGTATATTGGCGATCCGTCTCATGTCTTGGATTTCAGCACGATTCAGTTAGACGGTGATTTGACTTATAATATGGAGCCAGTGGCTATTTCGGAGCGGCTGGTTTGAAAGTTAATATCAAAGGATATAGCTTCAGTGAAAGTGCAATGGAGAGGTCGGCCCGTGGAGGAGGCTACCTGGGAGACCGAGTGGGAGACGTGGAGCAGATATCCTCACGTATTTGAGGCTTCAGGTATGTTTTTTGACTCGTTTGAGGATGAACGTTTGTTTAAGATGGGGAGGATGTAACGACCCGACCGGTCATTTCATGAGTTACCGCTCCATTTCCCACATTTCTGCTTCTTTAGGTGTAGTTCAATTGTATTATATGGTATCTGGTTGTTTGGTTCTGGTTCGGAGTGGTTTTGTAGTGGAATGAGACACTTGGTCTCTTTTGAGTAAGCTTAAGTTGGAAAAGTCAACCAGATATTGACTTATGGGTAGAAGGTCTCGGGTGTGAATTCTGATGGTTTGGATAGCTTCGTCAGGTGATTTGGGACTTAGAAGAGTGATCAGAATATATTTTGGAGGTCCGTGGTAGATTTAGGTTTGAATTGGCGAAATTGGAATTTTAGCATTTTTTGGTCGGTAGTGGAAATTTGATATCGGGGTCGAAATGGAATTCTAGAAATTGGAATAGGTCTGTTGTGCCATTTGTGACGTGTGTGCAAAGTTTTACGTCATTCGGATGAGGTTTGATAGGTTTTTGCATCGGTTGCGAAATTTGGAAGTTTGGAAATCCTTAGGCTTGGATCCGATGGTGATTTGATGTTTTGATGTTGTTTTAGTGTTCCGAAGGATCGAACAAGTTTGAATGATGTTATAGGATGTGTTGTCATGTTTGGTTGATGTCCCGAGGGCCTCGGGTGAATTTCGAGTGGTTAATGGACCAATTCTTGATTTTGAGAGTTAGCAGATTTTGCTGGTTTTCTGGCGCAGAAGGTTTGTTCATCGCGTTCGCGTATGGTGTCTCGCGTTCGCGAAGAATGTTTTCTGAGTTGGTGAATTTTGTTCTTCACGTTCGTGAAGAAGAGGACTCGAACGCGAATGCGAACGCGAACGCGAACGTGAGGGCATATTGTGCATCGGGAACGCGTGAGTGGAGTCGTGTTCGCGAAGAGCAGTGAGGCAGTTGGAGACCCTAGGTCCTTGGTCTACGCATTCGCAAGGTGAGGGTCGCATTCGCGAAGGTGTGATCCGGTTAAGCATCGCGTTCGTGAAGGAGTGTTCGCATTCACGAAGAGCAAAGCGAAGAGGCAATCTGAGTCGGCTTACGCGAACGCGAGAGGGCGGTCGCATTTGCGAAAAAGGAAGCATTTGGGCAGAATCTTTAAGTTCAAAAATAAGGGTTTAGTTCATATTTTCAAAAACTCAATAGAGGGCTCGGGAGAAGGCGAATTTAGAGGGGATTTTCAGAGGAGTGATTGGGGTAAGTGTTCTTCACTTGTTTTGGGTTAAATTCCATAATTTTATCTTGATTCTTATCATTTAATTTGGGAATTTGGGGTAAAAATTGGGGAAAATGGAAGAAAAGTTAGAGAATGGATTTTTGGGATTTGGATGACCTTTTGACGTCAAATTTTGATGAATTTGATATGGGTAGACTCGTGAGCGAACGGGTTTTCCAATTTTATGACTTTCATTGGATTCTGAGACGTGGGCCTAGGGGTCGAGTTTGACCAATTTTAGGATTTTTGAGTTAATTTGATAATTTCCGTATGTGTTTCATTCCTTTAGCGTATATTGATGATAATATACTGATTTTGGTTAGACTCGGGGCATTTGGAGGCCGAATCGAAAGGCAAGGGCATCGCGGGCTAGAGTTTGGCTTAGCTTGAGGTAAGTAACGCTTCCAAACTTGGTTTTAAGGGTTCGAAACCCTAAACTATGTGTTCTATTATTACTATTGAGATGATGCAAATGCCAAGTGAGGGGCATGTGGGCATGCACAATGAGAATTGCTGCCTGGATCATTCCATGGCACCACTTAGTAGCTCTTTCTTGTTGATATCCGTGTTTCTATCATGTGATTAAGTAAATGTGCATCAAAAACATGCTAGATATCCTGTTAGAGCTTCACGCTGATACTGTTAAGACCCGAGAGATCGTTTCTTGTTGTCATATTATTAGCTTAATTGACATTCTATACTTAATCCTGTTCATGCATTTTAAATCATGCCTCAGTCTCGATTATTGTTATTTGGCGCATCATATCATTGTTCGGGCTAGTATCATGACATTGTGAGCCCGTGTGTGTGAGACTGGAGAGTGTTGACTGAGTAAGGCTAAGAGCCTGATTGTGAGTGACAGTTATGGGATCGGGCTGCATGCTGCAGTAATTATGTTGATGATTATGGTAGCTCTTGGGTTGTAGGAGCCCCTCCGAAGTATGTAACATACCCACAGTGAGCACAGTTGATGATATTGAGGGATGGATCTTCCCTGTACATGGATTTTGTCCAAAGTATTTATACCTGGAGGTGGATCTTCGCCACAGGGCTGGAATGGCCTTCCTCGGTACTGGATGACTGCAGTTAGTGATGTGTATATATTCCGGGATGGATCTTCCCTGAGCCGGATGGCCATATATAATACAGAGTGGTTGAGCACTTGAGAGAGGAGGTACACAAAACATTGATCATGCTATCTATGCATTGGTAGATAGAGATTTCCTAAGCTTTATACTCCGTACTATTTAGACAGTATTTAGTTACTGTTGAGTTTTTACTTGAACTGCAAGCATGTCTACTTTTCTGTACAGTATAATTGTATTACCTGTTGAGGTTTGTTTCATCACTACCTGTCAGTCCATAGTTGGTGTACTCACGTTACCCCCTGCACCCTGTGTGCAAATCCAGGTATCTCAGGTCACGGTAGCGGATGCTGATCATTTCAGTTGTGGACTTTCCTTGAAGATAGTGAGGTGGCTTCCTGGCAATCACAGTCCCGCCTTCTCCTTCTTTAACTTCCTCTTAGTGTATTTGTTGGTTATTCTCAGACTATGTTATTCTTGTTTTATTTTGAACAGTTGTAGTATTTTTCTCATGACTTAGTTACACCCGAGGTCGGGCTTGTATTTCCATTTTGTTTTGACTTTTATGTTATATCTTTTATCGGATTTTATTTGGAAACATGGTTTTACTTAAGTTCTAAATGAAATATGGATTATTTGAAAATTAGTTGGTTGTCCTAGTTTCACGATAGGCACCATCACGATCGGGTCGGTTTTGGGGTTGTGACAGACGAATTAAAATCGGTCAGAAATTGATCGGTTTTTCAATGTTTCCGACCGAAATCGATCAATTTTCTTGGATGATTTTTAACAATTTTCTAGTAGTGAAAGCTATGTGTGGCCAAGGATGGTCATTTGAATATCATTCGCCGAAAAATTGTATTATGCATAGGATAAAAACTGCTAGAATAAGGGTGTTCAATAGTACTTTGAAATAGGATAAAAAACTTGTTATTAGTCAAAAAATAGATTTTGAATACTCTTGCATTCAAAATATGAATATCCTTATTGAATGGCTTCGCCACGGGTTACACAGTCAATCATAATTGATAAATTTTCACAAAGTACTATTGTTTAGTGGTTATTAGCTAGTTGTAGCTACCATTTACTATATTACTTCTTATAGCTATGTTTTCAGTTTTTTAGAGTGTATTCGATGTATTTAAGCTTCTGTATTCATAAATACAGAAACAAAACTCAGCACTAAATAGGGGAGTACAGCTAGGCAATTATTGTATTCGCATATATTCACGATATGTATTTGTGAATACAATAACGTAAATAGCGTAAGTCATGGTCTATTTAGATGTTTTTAAACGGAAAGTGAATCAATTAACACAATAGACTCCTAATATAACTCAACTAACTCAATTACATCACCCAGAATCCATATTTGTCACGACCCCAAATACCCCGGCCATGATGGTGCCTATCACAGTACCAAGCAAGCCAACCCAACAATTACCATATCAAGTTCTTTCGATAAAAATATTTTCTAGAACTGTTTAAGTCTCAAACTCTTTATGTGTAATATAACATCAACAGAAATATGCGAAAAGGGTACAAAATATACTAATATAGGCCAACAATCCGGTGTCACTAGTCATGAGCCTCTAATACAACCAAACATGGTCTAAATAATACAAAGTAGACTGAGATAATAAAAACCTAAGATAGGAAGGAGGAAGGCATGGATGTGAATGCCGTGCAGCTACCTTGCGATCTTCGAAAATACTCTGAGAATGCTAGAAGCTCTCACTCTAATGCACGAGCACCTGGATCTGCATACAAGGTGCAGGGAGTAATGTGAGTACGCCAACTCAGTAAGTAACTAAGGTACATAATGTCTGAGTGCAGTGATGAGCATTTAAAAATCATATATCAGGAAATCTCAACAGAATTATAAAGTCAAAAATCTGTAGTTCAGTAATCAATTTAACTCGTAAAAACTCAAGTCACAGTTAAAAATCTTTTGAAACATTTATTCAATAATTTTAGTAGAGGCTCAGTAAATAAGAAGAGTGGAAATAGAGAAAATATCACAAATAGGCCCCTTGGGCAAGAAATCATTCATAAGTACAGCCCCTTGGGCAAGCCTCTCAGTCACCCGTGACTCAGCTCTCGTCATACCATACTCACATTCAGCACTCCGACTCAATAATTATCCCAAAATAGTAATAATAATAGTAATCGCTGCGGCGTGCAACCCGATCCAATAGATATATATATATATATATATATATATATGGATAGTCGACTACGCTCATTGGGGGTGTACAGACTCCGGAGGGGCTCCTTCAGCCCAAGCATCATATCGCCACAATCCGATCAAATATATCTCTGTGGCATGCATCCCGATCCATAAATATATAATAATATTATTACGGCGTGCAGATCGATATATATATATATATATATAGTCCTCACCATACGGTCCTCGACCTCACTCTCAATCATCAACCTCACAGCCACTCGGGCATTTCAGTAAAAATTGGGGAACTCAGCCCAAACAGTTCTTGTAATTTAAAAAAAAATAGAGTAATGAAAATCGGGTTAAGCAAATAACAGGTAAACATGACTGAGGTTATGCTTTCAAATCAAACAGTGTGAGAAAAATTATTTAAACGCCAATAAAGGTCTAAACAGTTCGACACAAAGGCCCGAAACATGCGATTCAACCCAAGTTAACAAAACAATTTCTAAAACACATGGATATCATATACAATATATCAAAATACGCAGCTATACAGTCGCTACGGGACGGACCAAGTCACAATCCCTACGGGTTCACTCCCATACGCCCGTCACCTAGCATGTGTGTCACCTCATTTATGAAAATAGTACATAATTCCGGGGTTTCATACCCTCAGTCTAGATGTACAATCGTTACTTGCCTCAAATCGGATGAAATACTACTCCATGACGCCCTTGCCTCTCGACTCAGCCTCAACTAGGGTTGAATCTACCCAAAATTAGAATTATAACATTAGAATATGCTTAGGGAACGAAGCCCATGCAAATATAATCATATTACTTCAAGAAACCCGAAATTGACCAAACCCGACCCCCGGGCCTACGTCTCGAAATCCGACAAAAATCACATCAATAGAATCCTTAACCTCCCACGAGTCCATACATACCAAGAATACAAAAATCCGACCACAAAGGACACCTCAAATCCCTAGATTAAGATCTCCAATTTACAAGCCCTAAACCCCCAATTTTTAACCACTAATTACCACAAATTTCATGTTTAAACAGTAAATTACCAGCATAGAAACAAGTTTAGTGTCCAAAAACCTTACCTCCACGAAATTCCCTTGAAATTCCTCTTCAATTTGCTTTTTCAAGCTCAAATGCGTATGTGAAAATGGTGGAATAGCCAAAAATTCGCGAAAGAGGGCTTATATACTTTCTGACCTAGGGTTTTCGCACCTGCAGTCCTTTTAACGCACTTGCGGTACCCTTCTGCGGCCAAACCAACTGCTTCTGCGGTTTTCACTTAAACTCCTAGAGCCGCACTAGCGCAAATACATCTGCACCTGCGGTCTCGCAGGTGTGCTGCACCTTCCACACCTGCGCCCTCTGCCCTTCTTGACCGTGGCCGCATCTGCGGGTTCTCTTTTGCTTCTGCGATCCCGCACCTGCAGTCCCCAATACGCAGGTGCGGTTATGACAGTAAAGTCAGCAGTTTCAGCTGCAAAATTCCAACTCTTCACTCCCCATCAACCATCCGAAATCACCCCGAGGCCCCTGGGACCTCAACCAAAAGTGCTAGAAAGTCACATACTACCATTCAAACTTATACCAATCTTCGAAACACCCAAAACAATATCGAATTATCAAAATATCCTCGGATTCAAGCCTAAGGATTCCAAAAACTTCTGAATTCTGCTTTTGATCAAAAAGTCTACCAAATCTCGTCTGAATGACCTAAACATTTTGTTCATACATCACAAATAATACAAGGACCTACAGCAACTTTCGGAATTCCATTCCGACCCGATATTAAAATTTTCCACTATCGATCGGAAAACGCCGAAATTTTAATTTCGCCAATTCAAGCCTAAATCTAGCAAAGACCTCCAAATCCCATTCCGATCACGTTCCTAAGTCCCAAATCACCTCACGAAGCTATCCGAATCATAATAACTAAATTCCGAGATCGATTACTCACAAGTCAACTCTCGGTTGACTTTTCCAACTAAATAACCAACTTAAGAGAATAAGTATCTCAAACCTCTACAAAACCATTCCGAACTTTAAACCAACCAACTCGATACCATAAAATACTACTGAACAAGACATAAAGAAGCAGAAAATGGGAGAAACAGAACGGTAATCCATAAAACGACCGACCGGGTCATTACAGTATTTGACGCCGAATATGCTGAATATTTTTCCCAGTTGAAAAATACAAAAAAATGGAGCAATCATCGTGTTTATAATCCTTCATTTTTCTTTTGCTATCGTTCGTGGGTATTTCTGTTTTCAACCAATAAAATTCGAGATTCATAAAGTTATATACAGAAATCAGTATAGTTTGATTTTACATATGGTGTGTTTAACAAGCCAAAAGCCAGCTTAATTAGGCTTTAGCCTAGCGAGGCCAACCAAAGGCCAGGGTAAAGCTGGCATTAGGCTGGCGCTGCAAGGCAAAGGCCAGGCTGAGGTTGGCGTTTGGCAGGCGCTGCAAGGATAAGGCCAGGCTGAAGATGAATAGAAAATGCAATACAATCTGGAAACATTTGAATACTTATGAATACAAAATGCAGTACACATACAACATAATCTGAATATATTTAAATACGTCTGAATACATAATCAGATCGCATATAGTACAATCCCTTGAATATACATCAATACATGATGTATGTGTGTGTGTGTGTGTGTATATATATATATATATATATATATATATATATATATATATATATATATATATATATATATATATATATAAAGGACCATTTTTAGTAAAATGATGAATGTATATTGTCTATATACATCATCTAAATACATATGAATACAACTTGTTGAATACATATGAATACTGCTACACAAAACATTGAAAACAACATGAATATTTGAAATTATCATATATAAACACTGTGGATATAGTGAATAAAATGAAAACATGAATTTTTCTTAACTGAACACCATCTTTACCAAAACAATATTCAAAAAACTGTATTCACATAAAATTATCTTCCAAAACTATATTCAACTAAAACTCTCTTCACCGAAGTATTCGAATCCGTGATTTGCCTAATAATTCTCGCTTATGGCATCAGCATCTATCTTTCGCATAGCATAGTCCCAAAGGAGGGTACCATATCTTTGAAGGAGTAAATTGGCATCAAATGTTGTTTGTGGAACCAAACCTACAACGAGATACATTGAAATACAATGAAAAAAAAGACAATGAATACAATAAAATACATAGAATACAATAAGATACATTGAAATACAATAAAAAAGGCAGGAGACTTTCAAGTTGCTCAGCCCCAAACTTCATCGTCTTTATTCAAGAACAACCCTAATGTCATCTCGTCGAGAGGGCCGCGATTCTGACTCGAAACTCTCAAAATTTGGCGCAAAAACGAAAGAAATTCCCCCAAAATTTCACTATAATTTCACCTTACAATGGCAGATTTCGAACCTCCATCTTTCTCTCTAGGGCTTGATTTCGACATTGATTCAGAGCCCTAGCCCACTGACAATAAAAATTTCACGAGACAATGGAGATAAATCAGTGAGAATCGTGGTTGTATTCATGGAGAAAGACTGGCGTTGAGAGAGAGATAGGGTGGAGAAAAATCTGTACGAATGAGAAAGAAAAATAATACAAAGTGTATTTTACGGCTTAAGTGTAGGAGGTGACCATAAATAGATAATTGGTTATAAAAATCAAAAGGTAACTATGAAATATAATTTTTTTAAAGGATATTTATTTAAAATAAATAAGATATCAACATTGGCTATAGAAGGTAAAACTTCCATCTTAATTACCAACTCCATTTATGCAAGGTGGGCCTTTAAGTTTTAAGAACCAATAAACGCCAAAAAAGAAAAATATAATAAATGAATTTACCAGAAAAGGAATCTTGACGATAATGAGTAGGGGAACATATAATTGAAAGACTGACGAAGACATTCATTCTTCTTGATATGCTACATCGATTTGAGAATCTAAATTATTTATGTAGAATTATATTTATATGCATGTCATGTCCTTTAGGGGGTCCTTTCAAACACTAGAAAACAACTAATTCTGCAATTCAGCTTTGTTATTTATTGATTTTATCATTATTGTGTTGTAAATCTTCACATTCAAACAAATATCTCAAACACCATGTTTTTTTCAGATCCAAGACATACGTTATTATTGCACCTGCAGCAACTTGGTCCTTCACTTAATTTACTCTCTACCATCTTGTTTTTATTTAAGGCTTGGTTGGAAACTATGTTGTGAACCACGAGGTCATGTTTGGATTTCAAAACAAATGTTGTACTAGCTAGTTACGATACTTTTTAGCTTTGTCGTTTAAGGTTTTAGCACATTCATTAAAAAAAAAAAATCATTTGATAAGATATTAATCGGAAGGGGTATTTGGTTGAATTACATGCGAAAGCTAGTAAAACAATACTTGAACGACAATAATCAAGATAACAAACGTGAAATATACCAAAAGAGACACAAATACTTAACGTGGTTCGGCCAATTGACTTACGTCCACGGCAGAGATGAGCAATCCACTATATAAAAAAGAGTACAAAATATCGAGAGAACAACCTCACGAAGTGGCAAACACAAGTGACACACTAACACTTGTCTCGTAAAGTTCTCCCCCTAAACACGACTCTCAAGTCCCATATGGCTACACTGTGGATGCTACTGAATGAGAAGGACGGATCTTCAATTTATAGAACTCCAAACCTTTTCCTACGAGAAAAGGGATTAGCCAAATATGAAAGAATTATATTTTCCTTCTAGGAAAAGAAAACCCAATTATGGTAAATATATTGTCCTTTCCTTCATGAGATAGGAAAACTAATTAATTATGGTAAGAAACTCTGGACAAACACCTAACAATTCTTCCATTTGGCCTGAATTTTCTGACAAAATATACTTGATTACGCACTTATCGTTCTCTGTCTTTTTCTTTTTTTGGGGTATAATAACCATTCGGTATTTGATATTTACTGATTCGAGTAATCCGATTCGTACGTTGTAAGACCTATATTAAAAGGGAACGCGTTTCCTACCATAATTTTTCAATTCACATGGCTCGAACCCTACACCACTAGTTAAGGTTGAAGAAATCTTACTAATTCCACCACAATTGGTTGTGTTCTCTATTCCTTTATCTATTTTTTAAGTTTTTCGTACATTTTCAAAAAGATACTTAATAGTTTTAATTATAAGAGTACTTGTTCAAAATATTATTTATCTCTTACTTAAAAGTCTCACTTTATTAGCACTCGACTAACTGGAGCTATGGTGGATAAATAAAAAAAAAAGTACATGAAAATTAACTTCTTGTGTTTCCAGCTAAAATGTCACATATTTTGAGATAAATTTTCAATCTGCTAAAATATGTAGTATTTGGGACCGGAGGAGTAATGTTGCACAACTTGAGCAATATCGATATTTTACATATTTGGACGTAATTTTCTATTGGTGAAAGAACGTAAGTTATTTTAGGGCGGAAATTGTGTATTTGTGCAACCACTACTAAATCTCACCCTTTATATGTTATTAAGTCATTTAAAATAAAAAATATATATATTCTTAGCAAGGGCGCCTTTTAGTGCCGAATAAAAAAAATCTTTGAGCAAGGATTAATTTTTCAATAGACGAAGAAAGGTCTCGTCAAACACTTCCTGCCAAAAGATGAAAGAAAGAAGAAGGGACAAATCAGGACTCGAATAGGATAGGATTGTGCGCACTGTGCCCCTTCGAGTCACAAATTACTCGCTAGATTTTTTTTCTTGGTTTCTCACCCTGTGCTCGATATTCATATTGGAGTCTGACTATATCCGGACTCACGCCGCGTAGGGCCTCATTCGGGGGAAGCACTCCCTACTAAGGGTTTTTTCATATTCATGGCTCGAACCCAAAATTTCTGGTTAAGGGAAAAGCAGCTCCATTCGATGCACCATATCGACGAAGACAAGCCATAATTTGTGACACTAATTTAATTCTCTCAACAACAGTTGAACTCTCACGTTATCTTGTTTCGATCCAAAGAGCTAACTAGGGACCATGTTACGTTTGTATGTTATTGGTTTTGGCACTTTAACTAGTTGTTTCTCCTATTCTTGAACCAGTCAAGTCGTTCTCAAGGCTGAATATGAAAATGAAACTCATGAACGTACACTAGGAAAATGAAAATTTGAGAAAACCTTCGACGTGTCGAATTAATTCGTGCATTATTGAGCACTGATTTATGAGTTATAATTGTCTTTACACGTAAAGCATCATCATTAGTAGTTCATCTATGTGCTCAGGGGCGAATGTAGCATTTTCGGTACGGGTTCAACCGAAACCAAAATTTTCGACAAGTATATAAATTCAAATGTAAAAATCTACAAAATTTTCAATAAATATTATATTTCAACTCATAATTTTAGCAGTGCAGTGATTGCACTACTAAAATTTTTAAAATTTCAACCCATTAAATTTAACTCTTGAATCCGTCTCTGCATGTGGTAATGTCACTATAGAATACTTAAAACACCAAGTAAGTGTATGGACATTATTTGGTTGAAGCCGGAAAAACGGATAGTTTTTACTCGAAATATACTTGTCAAACTAATTTTTCAACAAATTTTCTATTTCAGTTAAAATTGATATAATGGACCTAATTGTAAAACAAATATATTAGCATTTGAGTAATATATCAACTTGAAGTTAAGATAATTAAATAAGTTTTAGAATCAAACAGTAATTTGCAAATAATATTTATAAGGATTAGTGTCACTACCCGAATATCTCACCCTCGGAACTGTGATGGCGCTAACGTTTCACTTGCTAGGCAAATCAGCAAAAGAATAGTTTGTCCATTTTTAACAGTTCAGATTAAATAATAATAAATAGAAGCCGAAATAACTGAAATAAATCTGAAGAAAAGTGCGAAAAATCATAACAACTGAAATATCTAATATTACCCCGAATCTGGTGTTACAAGTGAATGAGCTACTAGAAAAGTACAAATAAAGTTCTAAATAAAAGTAAAGTTGTGTGACGGAAAGCACATAGCTAAGCTAAGGAAGAAGGGGACTTTTTAGGACTGCAAACGTCGAGCAGCTTTACCTCAAGTATCCACTCAATAGCCGACCCGAGCAATCTACGGACTGCCGCTGGGACCGCCGACTCCAAAAATCTGCACAAGAAGTACAGAGTGTAGTATGAGTACAACCGACCCCATGTACTTTGTAAGTGCCGAACCTAACCTCGACGAAGTAGTGACGAGGCTAAGGCGATCACTCACAATAACTTGTACGCAGTATAAAATATTGACAGGAAAGGAAAATACAAAAATGAAATAAGACAGTTAAATCATGAAAATAACTCAACCCTGAGGGAAAATCGGTAAATGCCAAAATTACCAATCGTTGGAATCTCGTATGAAAGTCGAAAACAACACAACACAATAAGGAATGTAAATTGCATAAACTGTTGCGGCACGCAACCCGATCCCATCATATAATCCGAGTCAATATCATAATTTATCATTATATCACCATATCAATCCACCCTTATTTCATCTGTTGCGGCGTGCAACCCGATCCACTGATGTTAGCTAGAAAGCCGTATTTTAGCCATAATATTACATTCCAATTACTGCATTTTTACGTATGTTTGAGCTCAAGTAATAATGAATTGCACTTCGTACGTGTTTTATGCCTTGCAGGAAGTGATCCTGAGCTCAAGAGTTAATTTGGAGCTAAATTGATCAATCCGGGGCTTTGAAGTCTGAGTAAAATTCCAATACATTAAGTCGGGATCGTGTTCGGAGGTCATGTACCAAATCTGGATGTTAAAAGAGCACAAAATAAGTTCACTCTGAGAAAATTGCATTGCCGCGCCGCATGGGGCGCCGCAAGGCACGGCGCAGCAGTACAAAAATGGGCCTGACAAGAAAATAAAGGCCATTAGCGCGTGCGGCGCAACAGTACAAATTTTACAGAGTCAAGTCCTATTTCGTAGGAAAGGGCATTTCGTCTGGGCCCGACCCTACTTGGTATAAATACATATAAAAACTCTATTTTGAGGACTTTTGACAGATCTTAGACCTAGGGAGGCTATTTCGGAAGGGAGAAAATGTTTGGAGCAATTTCCGGAGGAGATTGGCATCGAATTCTTCATTACTTCATCTTTGCTTTGTAATTTAATTATGCAAATTATTTGGGAAATTATGAACACGATTATAAGTAGCTAATTATTTAGTCTAAGACTTTGATGGAACATGTTGAGGGATGAACTTCTTGTTGTGTTAATATAGTTTGCCTAGTTTAATCTCTATTTGTTCAATTACGTTCTTCTTGTAGTTAATTGATAGGATCCTCAATTAGCTGTGCCTATTTAATATGTATTACTCGGGAGAAAGTGCATATTTAGGTAGTTGTTGAACAACTCCACTTTCAAAGTATATGATAAATCAATAACCAAGGGTTTAAATGTGGGATTAGGGATAACGAGACCTTGGGTGCGAACTAAGTGAGCTGTAATAAAATCCAGCTGACGTAACTCGAGAGAGTGAATCAAGTAAATTATCGTAATTACTCGGGAGATATTTACGGTAGTAAGAGTGCTCATGATCGATAGAGACGATTAGGCAAATCTATACGAAACATGACAGGAAGGGATTCCATCAATAGGGAAAATCACAACCTTAGATCCTTTTCTTATTTCTTTACAAGTCAGTCATAGTTAGCTTTTACTTTACTTAATTTTATTCGGTCATAGTTAGTAGAAATATCACCAAGTGTTACTCAAACTATCTGGGAAGTTGATTACGGAGAAATGAGTGAGTCTGACAAAAGTAGTTGGTAGGTTAATTCCCTGTGGGATTCGACTTTGGGCTAAATACTCGGATTATATTTGTCACACCTCCTTTTGGCGCTACCGCACCCCGCGAAGGGCGTGGTAAAGGGAGTTTTTCCAATTAAAGGACAATCGAAATGGGATTCGTTTATTTAATTCAGAGTCACAACTTGGGAGATTTAGGGTGTCCCAAGTCACCGGTTTGAATCCCGAATCGAGGAAAGGATTGACTCTGTATTACAGTCTACGAACTAGAAATTCGGATAAGGAATTCTGTTAACCCGGGAGAAGGTGTTAGGCATTCCCGAGTTCCGTGGTTCTAGCACGGTCACTTAACTGTTATATTTGGCTAAATTATCTGATTTTAATACATGTTAAACCTATGTGCGAATTTTAACTTTTAACCGCTCGTGATTATTATTATTTTATAAAAATTGCAACGTCATGAAAATGTACTTCGGACCACACCATACCAGTACGCATGTGGCCTTTAACACATTTCGACTTCATTGATATTTGGATTTTGGTCACATAAACGTGCACCCAAGTTTAAGAAAATAAATTATTAAAGGCGCGCCTAAAGCGACTAGCGTATCGTTATTTTTGAGAAGGCCGTGAAATTAGCTAAACGGCTTGTCCCGAAATCTAAGCATTTAAGATAACCATCTATTGAGGGCCTCGCAATTCGCGTGTTATTTGGCGAGGCTCGTCTCATTTATTATTTAAAGGCTAATAAACTGCTTTTTACTATTTATTATTTTTAAGAGAATTACAACGTCGTGAAAAATGTACTTCGGGCCACACCGTACCCGTATGCCTGTGGCCTTTAACACATTTCGACTTCGTCGAGATTTGGATTTGGGTTACATAAATGTGCACCCGAGTTTAGGAAGGTAAGGTTATTAGAACCGTGCCTAAAGAGTCTAACGCGTTATTATTTTTGGGGAAGGCCGTGCAATTCACTAAACAGCCCATCCCGAAGTCTAAGTATTTTTAATATATACATATTTGTGAGGGCCCCGCAATTTGCGTGTTGTGTTTGGTGAGGCTCGTCTCGTTTGTCATTTAAAAGGGAAAATCTAAAGCAGACTACAATTTTCTATTTAGTTCGTCTTTATCCACAAAAAAAGAAAAATCCTAACTAATTAACATGTTTGAATTGTCCAAAAGTCTGTAAATCAATTCCCCACAATTAAGCCCAATAGCCGAATGAATAGAACAAGACGTATTAAAAGCCATTCACGCTTCATTTTTATAATGGCGGGACTGCTTGGGCCCAAAATATTGAACAAAGCTAAATTCAATTAAATTTAACCCAATAATTATTGAAAATGCTCCAGGTTTTACACAGTATATTGAATAGTCGGTAATTAACGAAATCAATATTAACATTCTTAAATTTATGAAAATTTTGATTCCTCGAATTTCAGTTCCAAACACAGATTAGCTTACCTATTTAACTACTAGCGAATTTCTGGATATTACTAAAGAGTAAAACAGGTTGGAAATGTGGATTGAATATAACGACCAAAGCTTCATGAACATAATCCTCAAGCTAATGAACTAAGCACTTGATTACTTTACTAACACTAAAATGGACAGATTAATAATCCAATTTTAGAACATGCTAACCGTTTTAAAGCTAACTTCAGACTAACCTCGTTCTGCCCAAGTCAACATATTCACGCGTGAAACTGTTAGAACCTATTTTTATAATTCCTAAAAGCCAAAAGAATTACACTACACTATACTACCATCTATTAGTAACACAAAACTCGAGCGAACTAAAGCCATTAATTACAGATTTCCAATGCTACTAAAATAAATCCAGCAGTCTATGTATTAAAATAGTCCTAATTTAATTACAGCATTTCAAAATATTGTACAACAAAAGCAACAAGCCTTAATTTTATTTCATTATATCGGCAGATGAAGCCACGTCAACACAGTCTCAGGATGTGTACCTGGTATGGGAAGCAAAAGGAGAGGAAGATCAGTGGAACAGCAGTAGCATACAACAGCCAGCAAAAACAGCAACAACCAGTAACAACCAACAAAATAAAAAATTTCGGGACAGACTTAAACCAAGCAGAAAACCCAGCAAGAAAACCAGCAGTACCAATGCAACAGTGAATTCGATCAAAGCCAGTGAAGAACAGCCAAAAGAAATTTCAGACTACCACTCGAAACTAACAGCAAGTGAAAATCAACGGTATTTCAGTGTGTATTTGGTATATTTCAGTGTATAAAATCTTCTGAACTTTTCCTCCAAAAAATCCAGCCTAGACTCTATGAAGATAAACTGACTTCTTTTGGGTGTCAGCCTAGATTTTCTGGAAAAAACAAAACTGACCTCTTTAAGGTGAAAGACCAGCCTAACTCTCACTCTATATCCCTGACTTATGAAGATAAAGCTAGCTGATTTTAACTCTATCTCTCTGGACCTTCTCCCTAAAAAATCTCGCCCTTTTTTATGTCAAAACTGATCCTATTTATAACCAAGAACAGACCTCTCAGGTCTGCCTTGAACTCTTCAGCTTACTCACTGCCCATTCCCCTTTGATTCCCATGCCTTAAGGCCTCTCTTAATGCAAACTATTTGGTTCCCCACCCTTGTCCCCTATTGTTTTAATCAAGACTTATGGGTGTATTATAGTATTTAAACCCATGCCTTTGTGTTATCTGCCTACTGATATTAAACTAGGGTTATATATTAACTACTTGACTGACCCCCTTAAATTAACTCTAATTAGACCCTGTTAAGTCCCGAAACTACCCCTTAACCCCCTGAAAATTACTGTCCTGCCCCAAGCTTTTTAATTAGTATTTAGACCCCTCTGAATTACAACTAACACTGATCACTAACTATCAGATTATACAGCTATAACCAGTTCCTAATCAAGTTCAGGCAGTAGATTCAAAGCAGAAGGTCAAGATTAAAAATCAA
>MU672722.1:3735-106227 GCA_026770625.1 Nicotiana glauca | reverse complement strand
TTTACCCATTCAGTGGCCCCTTCTGGTAAGCTGTATCCCCCGATCCTTGTAGGGAATTCTTCTATACAAGTTTTTTTCGACGAACCATATCTTATGTACTGAGGGCGATGGCACAAGTGCTCGATCATCCACATTTGGAGAAACACATTGCAAGCCTCAAAGAAACCCCCTCCAGCTTTGCAAAGAGTAAGGGCACGGGAGATGTCTGCGATTATCATTGGTGCTAGAGTGATGTTGTCCTACTTAAGTAAAGTATTGACGACCCCTGCAACTTGTATATTGATTTTCCCATCTTTCCTAGGGAACACCAGCAGACCTAAGAAGGTTATCATAAAAGCAATACACATGTGTTCTTCCCATTTCATCCGATTTTCCCACTGCAGATTTTGCTCTCAGGTTTGTTGAACCCTCCAAGATGACCATATTTGTCATATAGAAATGCCAAAGTACAAAATCCCTCCGATAAATCTGGGTTGTGTACAGTTCTGCGGATCTTTACAGTGTCTAAGAACCTGTGTACGGTCACGACCCTCGGCGCAATAAGATATTGTTCCCTCATAGGGATTTTTGGACCCCCAATGTACCCTGCCAGTTCTTCCAGTGTCGGCGTGAGTTCAAAGTCTGAAAAATAGAACACATTGTGTGCTGGATCCCAGAATGAGATTAGCGCTCGTATGATGTCTCCCCTTGGGTGAATATCTAGTAGTCCAACTAGATCCCCCAAGTACAACTTAACTGCGTCTTGCCCCCTCTTTCCTAAGTCATTCCACCACATGCGCAAACCCAAAGGGACCCTGTTTATGATGGCTTTGGTTGTATTCTGACTTGTGCTCATTCTGCACATTTATTAAGGTGATTCAGACGAAAAGACCTTTATTTGAAAAAAAAGTAAATAAAAACTACTCTTTTAAAGACAAGACGGGCTGGCTTTCCAAATGCGGCTTTTCAGCGCTCAAAAATGAAGATTTTAAGGCTGCGGGGTTTAACCGGCCGTAATACTAAAAAAACTGACCAAGGTGGTCGTTTATGCAAAGTTAGCCTCCCGATATCCCATTCGGCTATATACTTGTCAAAGGCTATATTTTGTAAAGGGGAGGTTGGACCTGATGAAGGTTGCCTACGTATCTCACCTCCGGTGAGAATCAAACCAGCGTAGTTCGGCTAAATAAAACAAACTATATCTGCAGATAAAACATTTTTCTTTTTCTTTTTTTTTTTTTGGCCAACAAAACAAACTAATTTTTCATTTTATGGACAAACAAATAAATTATTTTTGAAAACAAAATCACACTTTTTTTTTATTGGCAAATAAAGCAAACTATTTTTGAAAATATATTTTTTTTTAGTGGAAAGTAAAACAAACTATTTCGAAAAATAAAACACTTCATTTTTTTTAAATTGGCAAATAAAACAAACTATTTTAAAAATAAAAACTTATTTTATTTGCAAACAAAATAAACTATAAAACATTTTTTTTTTCAAAATCCGACAGAGATTTGACACTACTTGAGCATTTTTTTTTTCTAAAAATAAGTAATTGTCTCTCTACACTGCTATTTTATTTTTCAATATTCCCGATTTTCATAAGCCGGTCAGCATGCAAGCATGAAGCAGATAAATGCATAAAACAAACAGGATGCAGCAGGATGGTCTTTTTTATTTCAGGTTACCTGTCCTAGATGGACCCAACCCCTGTGTTGAGTCCCCTAAGTCAAATGCAACATGATGCAAATAAGCGTTCCTACTAGGGATCCGGTATGAAGTCAAGTTATTCTAGGTTAAAAACCTGGGTATGTGTTCTAGACAGTGCACCCGAGTGGACAACTCGAGTCGGGGAGGGGGCTACGTACCGGGGACCCGCGAGATCGTCCGGCTTTGTAACTTGTCCGAGACCTTTTCTTATTTCAAGGTATGACACTAACAGAATGGGGAGTCTCAACCAGTGAGCACATCCCCGGAGATAAGAAGAGAAAGGTTCGACATAGTTTGTATGTACAGTCAAATAAATATCAAAGCGGTAATAAGTATCATTTTGCACATTAAGCACAGATAATATGAAAATATCAGATAATAAACCAAAATACAACAATTTATCATAAGCTTGAATTTCCAACCCTGAACCAGTGGTTCTGGGTTTACAAAATCCCCAGCAGAGTCGCGCCAGAGCTGTCACACCTTCTTTTGGCGCTACCGCACTCCGCGAAGGGCGTGGTAAAGGGAGTTTTTCCAATTAAAGGACAATCGAAATGGGATTCGTTTATTTAATTCAGAGTCGCCACTTGGGAGATTTAGGGTGCCCCAAGTCACCGGTTTGAATCCCGAATCGAGGAAAGGATTGACTCTGTATTACAGTCTACGAACCAGAAATCCGGATAAGGAATTCTGTTAACCCGGGAGAAGGTGTTAGGCATTCCCGAGTTCCGTGGTTCTAGCACGGTCGCTCAACTGTTATATTTAGCTAAATTATCTGATTTTAATACATGTTAAACCTATGTGCGAATTTTAACTTTTAACCGCTCGTGATTATTATTATTTTATAAGAAATGCAACGTCATGAAAATGTACTTCGGACCACACCGTACCAGTACGCCTGTAGCCTTTAACACATTTCGACTTCGTTGAGATTTGGATTTTGGTCACATAAACGTGCACCCAAGTTTAAGAAAATAAATTATTAAAGGCGCACCTAAAGCGACTAGCGTATCGTTATTTTTTAGAAGGCCGTGAAATTAGCTAAACGGCTTGTCCCGAAATCTAAGCATTTAAGATAATCATCTATTGAGGGCCCCACAATTTGCATGTTATTTGGCGAGGCTCGTCTCATTTATTATTTAAAGGCTAATAAACCGCTTTTTACTATTTATTATTTTTAAGAGAATTGCAACGTCGTGAAAAATGTACTTCAGGCCACACTGTACCCGTACGCCTGTGGCCTTTAACACATTTCGACTTCGTCGAGATTTGGATTTGGGTCACATAAATGTGCACCCGAGTTTAGGAAGGTAAGGTTATTAGAACCGTGCCTAAAGAGTCTAAGGCGTTATTATCTTTTGGTAAGGCCGTGCAATTCACTAAACAGCCCATCCCGAAGTCTAAGTATTTTTAATATATACATATTTGTGAGGGCCCCGCAATTTGCGTGTTGTGTTTGGCGAGGCTCGTCTCGTTTGTCATTTAAAAGGGCAAATCTAAAGTAGACTACAATTTTCTATTTAGTTCGTCTTTATCCACAAAAAAAAAAGAAAAATCCTAACTAATTAACATGTTTGAAATGTCCAAAAGTCTGTAAATCAATTCCCCATAATTAAGCCTAATAGCCGAATGAATAGAAAAAGAAGTATTAAAAGCCATTCACGCTTCATTTTTAAAATGGAGGGATTGCCTGGCCCAAAATATTGAACTAAGCTAAATTAAATTCAATTTAACCCAATAATTATTGAAAATTCTCCAGGTTTTACACAGTATATTCAATAGTCGGTAATTAATGAAATCAATATTAACATTCTTAAATTTATGAAAACCTTGATTCCTCGAATTTCAGTTCCAAACACAGATTAGCTTACCTATTTAACTACTAGCGAATTTCTGGATATTACTAAAGTGTAAAACAGGTTGGAAATGTGGTTGAATATAACGACCAAAAGCTTCATGAACATAATCCTCAAGCTAATGAACTAAGCACTTGATTACTTTACTAACACTAAAATGGACCGATTAATAATCCAAATTTAAAACATGCTAACCATTTTAAAGCTAACTTCAGACTAACCTCGTTCTGCCCAAGTCAACATATTCACGCGTGAAACTGTTAGAACCTATTTTTATAATTCCTAAAAGCCAAATGAATTACACTACACTATACTACCATCTATTAGTAACACAAAACTCGAGCGAACTAAAGCCATTAATTACAAATTTCCAATGCTACTAAAATAAATCCAGCAGTTTATGTATTAAAATAGTCCTAATTTAATTACAGCATTTCAAAATATCGTACAACAAAAGCAACAAGCCTCAATTTTATTTCATTATATCAGCAGATGAAGCCACATCAACACAGTCTCAGGATGTGTACCTGGTATGGGAAGCAAGAGGAGAGGAAGATCAGTGGAACAGCAGTAGCATACAACAGCCAGCAAAAACAGTAACAACCAGTAACAACCAACAAAATAGAAAATTTCGGGACAGACTTAAACCAAGCAGAAACCTCAGCAAGAAAACCAGCAGTACCAATGCAATAGTGAATTCGATCAAAGCCAGTGAAGAACAGCCAAAAGAAATTTCAGAATACCACTCGAAACTAACAGCAAGTGAAAATCAACGGTATTTCAGTGTGTATTTGGTATATTTCAGTGTATAAAATCTTCTGAACTTTTCCTCCAAAAAATCCAACCTAGACTCTATGAAGATAAATTGATTTCTTTTGGGTGTCAGCCTAGATTTTCTGGAAAAAACAAAACTGACCTCTTTAAGGTGAAAGACCAGCCTAACTCTCACTCTATATCCCTGACTTATGAAGATAAAGCTAGCTGATTTTAACTCTATCTCTCTGGACCTTCTCCCTCAAAAATCCCGCCCTTTTTTATGTCAAAACTGATCCTATTAATAACCAAGAACAGATCTCTCAGGTCTGCCTTGAACTCTTCAGCTTACTCACTGCCCATTCCCCTTTGATACTCATGCCTTAAGGCCTCTCTTGATGCAAACTGTTTTGTTCCCCACCCTTGTCCCCTATTGTTTTAATCAAGACTTATGGGTGCATTATAGTATTTAAACCCATGCCTTTGTGTTATCTGCCTACTGATATTAAACTAGGGTTATATATTAACTACTTGACTGACCCCCTTAAATTAACTCTAATTAGACCCTGTTAAGTCCCGAAACTACCCCTTAACCCCCTGGAAATTACTGTCCTGCCCCAAGCTTCTTAATCAGTATTTAGACCCCTCTGAATTACAACTAACACTGATCACTAACTATCAGATTATACAGCTATAACCAGTTCCTAATCAAGTTCAGGCAGTAGATTCAAAGCAGAAGGTCAAGATTAAAAATCAAGAAGGTATCAATCAAAGGGAATTAGTTGATCATATTGGGAACCAATCCTGATCAACTCAAATCCAATGAAGTTATCAAAACTGAACATCCCCAGGTTCAACTCAATACAAATTTAACACAAAAAGGAAATAGGCCGGTACTCATATAGGGATGAACAAAAACGGCCTATTATCACTTCTTCAGTTTTTCAAGCAAATTTAATTGACGACACTTGTTTAATCGATTGGATATACCCAATTGATAACAAACAAACAGATTCATATAGAATAACAGGGTGATTCATGCCTTGGACAAAAAGAGGGGATTTATGAAACCTAATTATTTGACGACATTACTCAAATCGAATACATAACACATATTTAATAAATGGGCAGAAGGAAAGTCGACCAAATAAAAGGTCTGGAGATGGACAGAATAATTGATACAAAAATCGAAAAATCAATTAAAATTAAATTACACACACAAACAAATATTATCAGAACACAAATAGAACAAGGGAGAGGAAAAAATTACCTCAGAAACTCAAAATCTAAACGAACCAGGTTTGAACTCAGACTCGAACGCCTTTGAGATCGAACGGACCTTAATCGAGTGCTCTCAACTGAGAGCACTTCGACTAAGGTCGATTAGACCCCAAATCTTCCTTTCATTTGGACAGATTCTATGGTTCGGAATTTCTAGGGTTCTTATGCTCGATTTAGGGCTCGAAGCGTTTCTAGCCGGATTCGAACCAAACCATCTGTATTTAGGGTATGACGGAGGTCAGGGGATGTTTTGGTGTGAATTTTAAGTGGATTGGGATAGGTCCGGGTTTGGCTCGAATCTTCGATTGAAGATTCGAGAAATTCCAGGAAGATTCGAGCTAAACGGTTGGTGGATTTGGAATCAGGGTGGTCAGATGGTCTTAGGGTGTTAGTTTAGCGACCGGCGGCGTTGTTGTCGCCGGGTTTCAGGCGAAGATAACCTAAGGCGGCTAGGGTTTCGCTCTCAGCTCATCTCTGAGAGAGAGACGATGAATAGGGAAGGGAGGGGGTGCTTGGATCGGGGGGGTGGTTAGGATATTAGGAATATATAGGGAATGGAACGATTGATCTTGGCTGTTGGATCGATCATGATTCACGGCCTGGATCATTTCTTTTAAAAGAAACGACACCGTTTGGTCTCATTGAGACTGGGTCAATCCGGGCGAGATGGACCGGGTTGGACCGGATGCTTAGGACCGCTAGATCAGTAGGAACAGACGGCTTAGATTGACTCACCTGAAACGACGCTGCTTGAGTGTTGGACGGCAGCTGCATTGGACCGTTAGATCAGTTCGATCAGGGGTCCGAATTTCGCATGCCGGAGCGACGTCGTTTTGGCTGTCGCTGAGGTCGGACGGTCTAGACCGGGTTGGGCATTTGATTTGGGCCTAGATTTCTTTGCATTTTTAACCATTTTTCAACTTCCTTAACTAACCACAATTAAATTGAAGCGCACTTTAAACAAAATCAAAAGAAATGAAATTACCCAACTATTAATTAACACCCAAACAATTAACACAAATTACACATTTAAATAAAATCACAATTATGGATTAAATAATTCTTAAGAACGCCCAATTAATTCCTAAATGCCTACAACACGTATTTTTGTATTTTTAATCAACTCAACAAATAAACACACACACAGACGAATGCTAGCGTTAAAGAAAGATAACACAAAAAATCCACAAAATCAAATGCAACACAAAACCATTTTGTTTTGAATTTTTGGGAGTAATTGTGAGAGCAAAAATCACGTGCTCATAATATTTGCAACGACCGCTTGTCCTTTTTATAAGGTATAGTTGGGCGTGATCACCCACCATTTCAATATAAATTTACCCTTATTCTATATATTGCGGCATGCAACCCGATCCATAAATAAATCAACAAGTGCAATCAATTAAACAAACCGAATCACAAGAATATTTCTATGATTAACGAATATGAAAGTTATAGTTCAATAAGGAATCTCGTAACAAATCATGACAGGCTACGATTAACACTAAGCAACAACACAAGTCAAATATATGGCGGTTAAAGGGTACAATTAAGACAATAATCATTTAAGCATGGAAACATGGAAGGAAATTTACATTCAATAAGCGAGTATAATAGATGACAAGTAACAAGTTAAGGCATAGGAAGCAACTAAGGAATGTAACAATTAAGACAAGGAAAAATATAATAATGAAATATGTGTAGGCATGGAAACAAGTAATTGGCGGCATATAGACACGCGTCACCTCGCACGTACGCCGTTACATATTAAATTCACATAGCACATAGCTGAAGGACTCATATTCCCTCAAATCAAGGTTAGACCCAACATTTACCTCACTCCGCAATCCACTCAAAGTTCAACCGCGGCCTTGGTTTCGAACAAGCCTCTAAACAACCTAAATCTATCAAATTATTGACCAAACAATTGAAAATAAGCTTTAAAAACTAGTCACGAATGAAAGAGGTTTAATTTAGATCATTATTGAAAAATTCAACAAAAGTCAACCCCGGGCCCGCTTGGTCAAAACTTGAAATTCGAATCAAAATCAGATTACCCATTCACCCCCGAGCCCGGTTATGTAATTAGTTTTGAAATTCAACCTCAATTCAAGGTCTAAATTCAAAATTTATAAAAATTTCTAATTCTACCCAAATTCCTAATTTCTACCATAAAAATTTGTCACAACCCTAAACCCAACTCGGTCGTGATGGCGCCTCTCGTGAAGACAAGGCCAGCCGACACACCTCCAATTCACTTTAAGCAATTAAAAACAATAACTACTAGGTCTTTAATCAGAAATAAAATCCAAAAAATAAGCATTTAACAGTGCAATTTGCGAAAATAAAAACCAACACATCCTGACATCGGGGAGTCACCAGTCATGAGCATCTAAAACAATACTACAAGTCTGAAAGTCTACTCCACCACTACATAACTGAATCGGAAAGGAAATAAGATAGAGGGAGATTGCAATAGGCTGCAAATCTCCAAGCAGCTACCTAGTAAATCTCCAAAGGTCTGCTGGTACTATCAACGCTTAGTAGCAGGACCTGTAGCGCCCGAATCTGCACACAGAGGTGCAGGGAGTAAGGTGAGTACTTCCAACTTAGTGAGTAATAAAAATAAATGAAGACTGAATGATATAAAATCACGTTAAACGCAACATTTAGCTATCAGAGGCATAACAAAAATCAGTAACGCAATTTAATAATGAAATCTCATAAAACACCTTTTTAAGCAGTTGAACAATATATAGGGAAAACAACTAGGAATGGTAAACACATAAGAGTTGCTCCCTCGAGCACAATAATTATCAATATCAGCCCCTCGGGCACATATCACAGAACAATACCAGCCCCTCGGGCTATATCTCATATCACAATGGGTACCCGCGCTCATTGGGGGTGTGCAAAATCCTGGAGGGGCCCCTTACAGACCAAGCCCAACATCAAGCCATCTCGTGGCATCATAAACAAGCTCTCGGCCTCAGGTCAATATCAAGACACGTCGTGGCGTACAATCTCAGGCCCTCGGCCTCATTATCATAATCTGTATATCACTGATGTGACGTGCAGCCCAACCCAAAAGTATCTTCAGAATATAGGCCCTCGGCCTTACTTAGTCAGAATCTCATAAACTCCTCGGGCAAGAATAAAAATATGCAGCTCAAATCAAAATATCTTTAAAACATCATTTAAGGTTTCTAAAACAGATTAACATAGCTGAGCTTTGTAAACATTGAAATATATGGCATGACTGAGCACAAGTATGAAATCAAACAGTGAGGAAAAATATCATTAACGATCTTCTAAGGATTCAAACAGTTGGCACAAAGCCCCAAATATAGCGTTTAGCCCAAAGTATAATAATATCAAACAATTAGCTACCAAATATAAATAAAAATAGTCAATCAGGATGGACTAAGTCACAATCCTCAACGGTGCACGACCCCACGCTCGTCATCTAGCATGTGTGTCACTTCAACACAGCCGGACGTTATGTAATCTGGGGTTTCATACCCTCAGAACAATATTTAAAATCATTACTCACCTCAAACTAGCCCGAAAAGCTACTTTTCAACAAGCTTGCCTCTCGAACCAACTTTCGAGTGCTCCAAATCTACCAAGTTCAGATTTTTATCATCAATTTATGCTAAACGAATGAATTCTAATTGAAAAATATCGATTTTAAGCACAAAACCTGAAATCATTCAAAACCCAACCCCCAAGCCCGCATCTTGGAACTAGGAAAAATTTATACCAAAATGTTCTTCATTATCTCATGAGTCCGTACATATAAAGAACTCGAAAATCGAAGTTTGTTTGACCCCTCAAATCATCCCTGGAAGGTCTTATAATCGCAAGCCCTAAGTCCACCTTTTTCTACTGATTTTCATGAACTAAACACTGATATTTTTTTCCTTAATCATAAATAATCGAGTTTTAGGGTCCACAATCCTTACCTCAATGAAGAACAATGATTTTCTCTCTTTAAAATCGCCCAAAAGCTCTTTTCCCGTTCAAAAATGGTGTAATAAGGCTTAATGGTCGTGGAGGGTTTATTTAAATACTGCTCACGCATTTTAGTTTTCACCAGTGTACTGTTCACCCGAGTTACCGTTCACTCGAATACTGTTCAAATGAGTTACTGTTCATGCTGATGTGAAAAAATGCAGCAGCGTTTCTCCTAGTCTAAATTAATTTGTTAACCTTTCGAATCCACCTTGAGGCCCTCGAAAATCTCAACAAATATACCAACATGTCCCATAACATCATTCGAACTTAGTCGAGCCTTCGGAACACCAAAAACAACATCAAAACACCAAAATCACATCAAATTCAAGCCTATGAACTTTGAAATTCCTAAATTCGACCAACGACGCCTAAACTAACTAAAACAACTCCGATTAACCTGAAATTTTGTAGACATATCCAAAATGACATTACGAACATGTTCCAACTATCAGAATTCTATTCTAAACCCAATAAACTATTTTCCACTGCCGACCGGGAATAGCCAAAAACTAACTTTCACCAATTCAAGCCTAATTCTACACCGAACATCACAAAAATATTTCAGACACACTCCTAAGTCCCAAATCACCTAATGAAGTTATTCGAGCCATAAAATACGCATTCCGAGGTCATTTACCAATAACTCAACTCTCGGTTGACTTTTCTAACTCTGCTACTTTTAAATACTAAGTGTCTCAAACCTTATCAAAACCATACCGTATTCGATCCGACTAACCCAACACCACATAACACGGATAAAAAAAACATAAAAAAATAGAAATGGGAAAAAATAGAAGGTAACTTATAAGACGATTGGCCGGGTCATCACATCTACCCAACTTAAACAAACGTTCATCCTCGAACGAGTCAAGAAACATACCTGAAGCCTCAAACAGGTGAGGATATCTACTCTGCATCTCCCACTCGGTCTCCTAGGTAGCCTCCTCCATGGGCTGACCACTCTACTGCACTTTCACTGAAGCTATATCCTTTGACCTCAACTTTCAAATCTGACGCTCCAAAATAGTTGCTGGCTCCACATCATAAGTCAAGTCACCATCCAGCTGAACCGTACCGAAATCTAGAACGTGAGACAGATCCGTAATATACTTTCGGAGCATAGAAACATGAAATACCGGATGCACACTTGACAAGATGGGTGGCAAAGCAAGCTCATAAGCCACCTCCCCAATCCTCCTAAGCACCTCGAAAGGACCAATGAATCGAGGACTCAATTTACCCTTCTTTCCAAATCTCATAACACCCTTCATGAGTGAAACCTTCAACAGAACCTTCTCACCAACCATGTAGGACACATCCCGAACCTTCCTATCAGCATAGCTCTTTTGTCTCGATTGCGCTGTACGAAGCCTCTCCTGAATCACTTTCACTTTGTCTAAAGCATCTCTGCACCAAGTTTGACCCCAATAGCCTAGCCTCACCGGGCTCGAACCAACCAACGGCAGACCTACACTGCCTCCCATACAATGCCTCATATGGAGCCATCTGAATACTCGACTGGTAGCTATTTTTGTAAGCAAACTCTACAAGCGGTAGGAACTGATCCCATGACCCTCTGAAGTCAATATAACAAGCACGCAACATGTCCTCTAATATCTAAATAGTTCACTCGGACTGCCCGTCCGTCTAAGGGTGAAAAGTTGTGCTCAACTCAACCAGAGTACCCAGCTCTCGCTGCACAGACCTCCA
Organism: Nicotiana glauca; assembly: GCA_026770625.1. Taxonomy (NCBI): domain Eukaryota; kingdom Viridiplantae; phylum Streptophyta; class Magnoliopsida; order Solanales; family Solanaceae; genus Nicotiana; species Nicotiana glauca. Next base: position 94,918 of record MU672722.1, on the reverse strand, counting down.
AAATTGCGGAGTAAACTAAGTGCCCTTATCTGAAGTGATAGAAATTGAGACACCATGCAAATGAACAATTTTCTGAATATAGATCTCTGCCAACCGCTTTGAAGAATAGGTAGTACATGCAGGAATGAAGTGCATGGACTTGGTCAGCCGATCCACAATCACCCAAATAGCATCGAACTTCCTCAAAGTCCGTGGAAATCCAACTACAAAGTCCATGGTGATCCTCTCCCACTTCCTATGTGGAATATCCATCCGCTGAAGTAAACACCCGGTCTCTGATGCTCGTATTTCACCTGCTGACAATTAAGACACCGAGCTACAAATTCCACAACGTCTTTCTTCATTCTTCTCCACCAATAGTGCTGCCTCAAATCCTAATACATCTTTGCGGCACCCGGATGACTGGAATACCGTGAGCTATTGTCCCCCTCCAGAATCAACTCCTGAAGCCCATCTACATTGGGCACACAAATCCAGCCCTGCATCGTCAACACCCCATCATCGCCAATGGTCACATCTCTGGCATCATCATGCTGAAATCTATCCTTAAGGACAAGCAAATGAGGATCATCATACTGGTGCTCCCATGCCCGATCATATAAGGAAGACCGAGAAATCGAACAAACCAATACCCGGCTGGGCTCCGAAATATCCAACCTCATGAACCGATTGGCCAAGGCCTGAACATCAATTGCAAGAGGTCTCTCCTCAAATGGAATATATTCCAGACTCCACATACTCACCGTCTTTCGGCTCAGAGCATCGTCCATCACATTGGCCTTCCTCGGATGGTATAATATAGTGATATCATAATCCTTAAGCAACTCCAACCACATCCGCTACCTCAAATTGAGATCCTTCTATTTGAACAAGTGCTGGAGGCTACGATGATCAGTAAACACCTCACAAGACACACCATACAAGTAATGCCTCCAAATCTTTAACGGGTGAACTATGGCAGCCAACTCCAAATCATGAACCGGGTAGTTCTTCTCATAGGGCTTCAACTGACTAGAAGCATAAGCAATAACTCTACCCTCCTACATCAATACACAACCAATACCGACTATTGAAGTATCATAATACACGGTATATGAACCTGAAGCTGATGGCAAAACTAACACTAGAGTTGTGGTCAAAGCTATCTAGAGCTTCTGAAAGCCTCTCCTCACACTCGTCCGACCATACAAATGAAGCACTCTTCTGAGTCAATGGTCAAGGGCGATGCGATAGATGAGAATCCCTAAACAAACTGACGATAATAACCCGCCAAATCAAGAAAACGTCGGATATCTATGGCTGAAGACAGTCTGGGCTAACTATGAACCGCCTCTATCTTCTTCGGATCAATCTGAATACCCTCACTGGACACCATGTGACCCAAGAATGCCACTAACTCGAGCCATAACTCAAACTTGGAGAACTTTGCATAAAGCTTCTCCTCCCTCAATCTCTGCAACACAACCCTCAAATGCTCTGCGTGCTCCTCCTGACTATGCGAATATACCAGAATATCATCAATGAAGACTATGACAAACGAGTCAAGATAAGACCGGAACACGTTGTTCATCAAATGCATGAATGCTGCTAGGGCATTCGTCAGCCCAAAAGACATCACCAAGAACTCATAATGACCATATATGGCCTGAAAGTTGTCTTGAGAATATCTGAGTCCCGATCTTCAACTGGTGATAACTTGAATGCAGATCAATCTTGGAGAACACTCTCGCTCCCTGAAGCTGGTCAAATAAATCATCAATTCGAGGCAAAGGGTACTTGTTCTTAACTGTTATCTTGTTCAATTGCCTATTATCAATGCACATTCTCATAGTGACATCCTTATTTTTCACAAATAGAATCGGTGCGCCCCAAGGCGGAACACTAGGCCGAATGAACCCCTTATCAAGGAGTTCCTGAAGCTGCTTCTTTAACTCATTCAACTCCGCTGGTTCCATACGGTATGGCAGAATAAAAATGGGTTGAGTGCCTGGCACCAGGTCAATACCAAAATCAATGTCCCTATCCAGTGGCATACCGCACATCGTGAAAATCCCTCACAACTGGAATAGAATCAATACTGGGAGTCTCAACTCCGACATCCCTCACAAAGGCTAGATACGAAAGACATCCCTTCCCAAACATATGTTGGGCCTTCAAGAAGGATATTACCCTATTGGGAACATAATCATTCAAGTCTCGCCACTCGATCCGTGGAACACCCGGTATAGCCAATGTGACTGTCTTGGCATGACAGTCCAGAATATCATGACACAGAGATAACTAATCCATGCCCAAAATGATATCGAAATCTACCATACACAATAATAACAGATCTACATGGGTCTCCAAACCCCCAATAGTCACCACACACGACTGGTACATATGCTCTACAATAATAGTATCGCCCACCGGGGTAGATACATGAACAAGAGAAACCAGAGACTCACGGGGCATACTCAAATAACGATCAAAGTATGATGACATATAAGAAAAGGTAGAACCGAGATCAAATAATACAGAGTCATCTCTGTGGAAGACTGAAACAATATCCATAATGACAGCATCGGAAGCAATAGCATCGGGTCTAGCTGGAATTGCATAAAATGGGCCTGGCCGCCTCCTGATCGGCCTCCTCCTCTAGAGCGACCCCTAGCTGGCTGGGCTGGTGGTGATGAAGCAAATAGCACTGAAGCCGATGACTGACCCCTTTGCAGAGATATGATGAAGGCACTGCCTCCACATATGACCAATCTCTTCGCACTCATAACAACTCCCAGGTGCTGAAGAAGGGTACTGAAGGGAACCCCTCGCACCGGAGTGACTAGCAAATGCACCTAGCATAGAGGAGCCCTGAACTGATGGAGCACGGGACAAACTCTGAGCTGGAAGGGAACTAAGTGATGACTCTCCCTGCTAAGAACGGTGATAAACATGACCTGACGACACCCCATGATAACGTGGGCGAGCTGGCTGAGCCTGCCTAAATGGACGGCCTCTCCCGTGCTGAAACTGACCTCTCGATGAAACACCACTATAACTACCAGATCCCCGAGGCCTCTTGGCCTCCCTCTCCTCTCGCTCCTGGCGATGAACAGACTCAAATATCACGAGCAATATCCACAACTTCCTCAAACGTAGCACCATTCACCCTCTCCCTGGTCATAATAATGCGAAGCTGACAAGTGAGGCCATCAACAAACCTCTTAACCCTCTCTCTATCTGTCGGGACCAACCAAATTGCATAACAAGCTAACTCAGAAAATCTCATCTCGTACTGCTTCACAGTCATCTTTCCCTGACGCAACCACTCAAACTCCCTATGTAGTTGCTCCCTGCGAGACTGCGTTACATACTTTTCCAGAAAGAGAGCGGAGAAGTATTGTCAGGTAAGAGGTGTTGCACCAACATGCCTACGCCTCTCAAATTCCTCCCACCAAGTGAAGGTAGCTCCAGAAAATTGATAAGTAGTGAAAGCGACCCTGCTGGTCTCCAGAATACCTGCTGTACGAAGCATCCTGTGACACTTATCTAAGAAACCTTGGGTATCCTCGCCCTCTGCACCACTGAAGGTCGGAGGTTGAAGTCTACCAAACCTCTCCAATCTGCGTTGCTCATCCTCTGGCATAGCAGGAACTACATAATCCTGAGCAGCTGTAACCGGATGGGATGGATGTGCCTCCGGTGTCTGCACTCCCTGAACCACTGGATCGGGTGTGCGGCGGCGAGAGTCTGAGAGCCTCCCCCTGCCTGAGAAGTGGCTGCAGTAGTAGAAACCGCGATCGCCTGAGCAAGACTCGTACATACGGTCAATATCTGGGCCAAAGTCTCCTGAAGATCCGGAATCACAATGGGCACAACTGGTGCTTGAGCGGGTGATGCTGGAGCATCCACAGCCGGGACCTGATCCTGAACTGGGGCGGCTGGTAGATCTGCAGGTGCTGCCCCAGCTGCTATATGGGTTGCACCTCTGCCCCTACCACGGCCTCGACTGCATCCTCGACCTCTAGTGGCTCCAGCTGGTGCTACTGGTGGTCGTCCATCCTGACCGGTAGCGTGTGTCCTCACAATCTGTGAGAGAATAGAATAACAAAAGTTTAGTTTTCGGATCAACAAATCGCACGACAAGAATTTCAATAACATGGATAAATACATATGTCTCTGTACCGATCCGCGAGAATCTACTAAACCTGCTCATGACTCGAGAGACCTATGTAACCTAGGCTCTGATACCAACTTTTCACGACCCTAAACCCAACCCGGTCGTGATGGCACCTCTCGTGAAGACAAGGCTAGCCGACACACCTCCAATTCACTTTAAGCAATTAAAAACAATAACTACTAGATCTTTAACTTGAAATAAAATCCCAAAAATAAGAATCTAACAGTACCATTTGCAGAAATAAAAAAAATAACACAGCCCGACATTGGGGTGTCACCAGTCATGAGCATCTAAAACAATACTACAAGTCTGAAAGTCTACTCCACTACTACATAACTGAATCGGAAAGGAAATAAGATAGAGGGAGATTGCAATAGGCTGCAAATCTCCAAGCAGCTACCTAGTAAATCTCCAAAGGTCTGCTGGTACTATCAACGCTTAGTAGCAGGACCTGTAGCGCCCGAATCTGCACACAGAGGTGCAGGGAGTAAGGTGAGTACTTCCAACTTAGTGAGTAATAAAAATAAATGAAGACTGAAGGATATAAAATAACGTTAAATACAACATTTAGCTATCAGAGGCATAACAAAAATTAGTAAACATAATTTAACAATGAAATCTCATAAAATTTTAAGCAGTTGAACAATATATAGGGAAAACAACTAGGAATGGTAAACACATAAGAGTTGCCCTTCAGGCACAATAATCATCAGAATCAGCCCCTCGGGCACATATCACAGAACAATATCAGTCCCTCGGGCTATATCTCATATCACAATGGGTACCCACGCTCACTGGGGTGTGCAAACTCCTAGAGGGGCCCCTTACGGCCCAAGCGCCATATCAAGCCATCTTGTGGCATCATAAACAAGCTCTAGGACTCATGTCAATATCAAGCCACCTCGTGGCGTATAATCTCAGGACCTCAGCCTCATTATCATAATCTGTATATCACTGTTGCGGCGTGCAGCCCGACCCAAAAGTATCCTCACAATACAGGCCCTCGGCCTTACTTAGTCAGAATCTCATAAGCCCCTCGGGCAATAGTAAAAATATGCAGCTCAGCTCAAAATATCTTTAAAACATCATTTAAGGTTTGTAAAACAGATTAACATAGTTGAGTTTTGAAAACATTGAAGGATCTGGCATGACTGAGCACAAGTATGAAATCAAACAATGAGAAAAAATATCATTAACGATCCCTTAAAGATTCAAACTGTTGGCACGAAGCCCCAAATATGGCATTTAGCCCAAAGTATAATAATATCAAACAATTAGCTAAAAAATATACAGAAAAATAGTCTTTCGGGATGGACTAAGTCACAATCCCCAATGGTGCACGACCCCACGCTCGTCATCTAGCTTGTACGTCACCTCAACACAGCCGAACGTTATGTAATCCGGGGTTTCATACCCTCAGAATAGTATTTAAAATTATTACTCACCTCGAACTAGCCCGAAAAGCTACTCTACAACACGTTTGCCTCTCGAACCAACTTTCGAGTGCTCCAAATCTACCAAGTTCGGATTTTTATCATCAATTTATGCTAAACGAATGAATTCCAATTGAAAAATATCGATTTTAAGCACAAAATTCGAAATCAGTCAAAACCCGTCCCCCAGGCCCATATCCCAAAACTAGAAAAACATTATAACAAAATGTTCTTCATCATCTCACGAGTCCGTACATATAAAGAACTAGAAAATCGGAGTTCGTTTGACCCCTCAAATTATCCCTAGAAGGTCTCATAATCTCAAGCCCTAACTCCACCTTTTTTTACTGATTTTCATGAATTAAACACTGATATTTTGTTCTTTAATCAGAAATAATCGAGTTTTAGGGTCTAAAATCCTTACCTCAATGAAGAACAATGATTTTCTCTCTTCAAAATCGCCTTAAAGCTCTTTTCCCGTTCAAAAATGGTGTAAAAGGGTTTAATGGTCGCGGAGTATTTATTAAAATACTGCTCACGCATTTTACTGTTCACCTGAGTACTGTTCACATGAGTTACTGTTCACCCGAGTATTATTCCTACTGCTATGAAAAAAAGCAGCTTTTCTCCTAGTCTAAATTGATCCGTTAACCTTTTGAGATCCACCCGAGGCCCTCGAAAATCTCAACAAATATACCAACACGTCCCATAACATCATTCTAACTTAGTCGAGCCTTTGAAACACCAAAAACAACATCAAAATACCAAAATCACATCAAATTCAAGCCTATGAACTTTGAAATTCCTAAATTCCACTAACGACGCCGAAACTATCCAAAACAACTTCGATTGACCTGACATTTTGCAGACATATCCAAAATGACATTACAAACCTGTTCTAACTATCATAATTCCATTCCACCCCCGATAGCCTATTTTCCACTGCCGACCGGAAATCGCCAAAAACTAACTTTCGCCAATTCAAGCCGAATTCTACACCGGACATTACAAAAATATTCCGAACACACTCTTAAGTCCCAGATAACCTAACGAAGCTATTCGTGCCATAAAATTTGCATTTCGAGGTCGTTTACCAATAAATCAACTCTCGGTTGACTTTTCTAACTCTAAAGCTACTTTTAGAGACTAAGTGTCTCAAATCTTACCAGAACCATTCCGGATTCGATCTGACCAACCCGATACTATATAACATGGATAAAAAAGCATTAAAAGTAGAAAAGGAAAAAATGGAGCGGTAGCTCATGAGACGACTGGCCGGATCGTCACAAATCCTAAATTTAATGTTGAAAACTTGAAATTTAATGGGTAATTGAAAGAAAGTAGATTAAGGTCACTTACCAATGAGTTTAGGAAGAAAATTTCTTGGAAAAATCGCATCTAGGGTGTTTAGAGTTGAGAATTTGTGAAAAAATGAGCTAAATCCTGATTTCTCAACTTTTTGTCGAGGCACAGATGTCGCAATTACGACCTGGGTTTCAAAATTGCAAACCTCGCAAATGCAAGACATGCTTTGCAAATGCGTAGAAACCCATCTCTGCTATCATCGCATTTGCGATGATTTGTTCGCAAATGCGAACTTTGGATTTTTTGCGAATGTGGCCTATTTTCTTCGCAATTGCAAACATGACAGAAAATTGATTCTTTGCAAATGCGAACACTGACCTTGCAATTGCGAGGTCAAAGACCTGCCCCAAAATAGACTTTCACGAGCTATTTTTCTCAAGTCCAAACCACTTCGAAGCCTATCCAAAACTCACCCGAGCCCTCAGTGCTCCAAACCAAACATGCACACAAGTCCAAAAACTTCACACGAACTTGCTCGCCTGATCAAAATACCAAAATAACACCTAGAACTACGAATCGGACACCAAAACGAATGAGATTTTCAAAGAAACTTAAGAACTTCCAATATTTCAACCGGACATCTGAATCACGTCAAATCAATTCCGTTTTGCACCAAATTTTGCAGACAAGTCATGAATACAAAAATGACACTACACCAAGCTCCGGAATCAAAATTCGAACCCGATAGCAACAAAGTCAAACTTCAATCAAACTTGAAATTTCTTTCAACCTTTAAACTTCTAATTTTCAACAAATTGCGATAAACCAAAGCTAGGGACTTTCGAATTCAATTGCGGGCATATGTCCAACTCCCAAATCACAATACAGACCCACTTGGACTATCAAAATATAGATTTGGGTCCGTTTGCTCAAAATATTGACCAAAGTTGTGACGACCCAAAGGGTCATCACTTGCTTTTAATTGAATTTTGTGTCTCCGAGACCTTGAAAACCTCATTTAGAGTCACCTCGATATGTGTGTACAGTCCAAGCACGTAACCGAAAAGCTTAAATATGCAATTCTGTGAAAAATGCTAAGTTTTGATTATAAAATGAATAAATTTGACTTCGGTCAATATTTTCTGTAAACAGAGTCGAACCTGTGATTTGACAGTCCCAAAGGGTTGGGTGTAGCCCGAGAAATGAATTTTTAAGAAAAATTGTTTTCTGAAAATATTTAGGGAAATTTGAAATGAAATCTGATTAGAAAGTGATGATATCGGGCCCGTATTTTGGTTTATGTGCCCGGTACAAGTCTTATATATTGTTTAAGTCCTTCTTCTAAAATTTGGTTTAAAATGAACATCGTTTGACGTGATTCGAACTTGAATTGCCAAATTTGATACTTGATGAAATTTGAGAAAAATTCTTGATTTTGAGGTTTGATTCATTGATTTTGAGGTTATTTTGGCGATTTGATCGCACGGATAAGTTCATAGGATATTGTTGAGTTAGTGCGTGTGTTTGGTTAGGAGCCCCGAGGGCTCGGGTGTGTTTCGAGAAAGTTTTGAACTTAGGAAAAATTGCAGAAAATCTGCAACAGGTGCTCAGGCCTGTTATTCTTCGCGATCGCGTAGTCACTCTAGCGATTGCGTAAGGCAAGTGGGGAAAAGGGTGGATTTTGTCATCGCAAATGCGAATCCACATTCGCGAACGTGGAGCTATGGGGGATTGCTCATCGCGAACGCGACCTGTGTGACGCGAACGCGTAGAGTTAATTGGAGGGGCTGGGATTTTGGTCGTTCTTCTACGCGAACGCGTACGTGTGTCCACAAACGCGAAGGTCAGGGGGGTTCAAACCTTCGCGAACGCATGGAGGAACTCACGATCGCGTAAGTCCACTTACTAGCAGCCTTCGCAATCGCGACAGTGTTCGCGCGAACGCGATGAACACCGTCGCCCAACACTTAAAACAGTAGCAAAAAGGGGATTTGTTCAAAATTTCATAACTTCTTCATCTCAACTCCAAATTGAGCGATTTTTGAAAGAAGATTTCACCAAAAACTCATAAGTATGTAATCTTAGACTCGGATTCTTCAATTTCCATTAACACCCATTAGATTTCTAGGCCTAAATCATGTGAATAAGGATAGCAAATTAGGGAATTAGGTAGAGTTAGGGCTTTTTGATTAATTGTAATTTAAACCTCGTTTTGGGGTCAAATTTTGGAAATAATTATATATTTGGGCTCGTGGGTGAATGGGTGATTTGATTTTGGTCCGAACCTCGTGTTGTGACCAAGCGGGCCCGGGGTCAATTTTTGAGTTTTTGGAAAGAATGATTGGGAAGCTATAATTAGGCATTGGATTCGAATTGTTTGGAATTTATTAATTTTATGAAGTCATTTATGTATTGATACGATTGATTTGGAGCCAAATTCGAGGAAAAAAGCGGTATTGAGGATTGAGTTGGCCGTGAAAGTTTGAGGAAAGTGTTTGGTCTAACCTTAGCTTGAGGGATTAGGAGTTGAGTCCTATTTGCTATGTGGTATTGATTGTGTTCGACGTATAGTCATGGTGACGAGTATCTATACGTTGGTGTCTAGCATGACCGTGAGTCTTATGATACGATTTTTATGATTTCGTTGAATAATACATGTTTTAGAAGTGATTTTTATTTGTTATTAAAAGATTGAAGAAGTAATTGTGATTTTTGAACATCGAGGAGCATTGGGTCGAGTTATGTTACGAATTGTGAAAGTAAATGAGTTGATTTAACCCTTTGGAGAATTGGCTTAAATGGTAAAGTGGGTTGTGAAGTAAAAGTGATAAAGAGAAAGAGTTATTAAATTTTTCCCTTGCCGGAATATTATTGTTTTATTGATTATCTCTCTTGCCTGGATATTGATATTGTTGATGTTGTTCTATTACCGGGATTTAGTTGTTTAATTGTTGCTCCCTTACCGGGATTCCTATTATAATCTTGTTTATTCCCTCGCCCCATTGTTTGTGATTGTTGTTTGGGTGAGAAAGAGTGATAAAGCACGAAGGGTGATGCCGTGCATTGTTGTTTTGTAACGAAAGAGTATAAAGTACGAAGGGTGATGCCGTGTATGATTGTGAGGAAAGAGTGTGAAGCACGAAGGGTGATGCTTTGTCGCACAATGTACCATTCCATGCCGATTCTATTGATTATCTGGTGAGGAAAAAGAGTAAAAGCGCGAAGGGTGATGTCGTGCACATTTCTTCTGTATATATTTGTTTTGGTGAGGACGAGAGTAAAAACACGAAGGGTGATGCCGTGCATTTATTGATTCCTGATTTCCTTATTGGTATCCAAGTTATGTTGTTTCTTTCCTTATTTGATGCCTTTTTATTTGGAACTGTTATCCCCCCCACAACATGTTTTCCCTTCTCACATTGACTGGTTATTTTTGTATTTCTTTTTCGTTGTATATATTTAAACTGCACAGGTTTATTTGGTAGTCTAGTCCTAGCCTCGTCACTACCTCGTTGAGGTTAGGCTAGGCACTTACCAGCACTTGGGGTCGGTTGTGTTGATACTACACTCTGCACTGATACTACACTCTGCACTGTGACACAAGGTTTTGGGATATTTATTTAAATTCCGCTATTATCATATTATCGCCTTGTGATTGTTTAAAAGAATCAATATGAAAATGTAACAAATAGTTAAGGTTTGGCTTGCCTAGCTCCCATTAGTAGGTGTCATCACGACTCCCGAGAGTGAAAAATTCGGGTTGTGACAGAAGTCAACTCAAATAAGTTTTAGAGCACGATTTCACATTGTAATTAATTTTTCACATAAAAATCTTCCGGAAAAAGATATGGACTGTGCACACAAATTGAAAAAGGCTAAACAGAGTTATTTGGGATTTCGAAACACAGAATTAAAGATTAAAACTATAAATAACCTATCGGTCATCACAATTAGATTATCATATCGTAAAAATTATCAGAAAAGGATTACTTAGACTTGAAAAGATGTTTTATCCCTCTTTCACATTTTGGTACTTCTATCTACTATATATCAAATCTCACAGGAATTTTCACGGATAGAGTACTAAGTACGTCCCATACGAAACTATTTGTGTCACGTACTTACAAAAGGAAAAAATAATAATGAGATAAGTTCTTGATTTAACATATATGCACCGATAGTATAACGACTATTTTTTACATTATCAATATAGTTAATTTATATTATAGCAGATAATTATTATTCTTATCATAACTACTCCACCCGTTTCAATTTATGTTTTTTTAGTTTGATTGTGCACAAGTTTAAGAAAATGAAGAAGACTTTTAAATTTTGTGATCTAAAACTAAAGATGTGCGTAATGTAAAAAAAATATCTTTGAATCTTATATGGTCTTAAATATGTTATGTGAAAAGTTTGAGTTAAAAAGTTACTAAATATAGAAAGAGACATTCTATTCGAAAGAGACTAAAAAGGAAAGTAAAACACATAAAATTGACATAGATGGTGTAATTTACTTTATAAGTAGAGTTTAAATTTCATACACTAATGATATGAGAAAACTTACATAATCAAATCTATTAAAAGGTAATTATCATATAACTTTATTTAATACTTTTTCCGTTTTGAACTTTTTCGGAGTCCGCAAGCAAATTAATTAATTTTTCATGTGAATTCGAACATAACTTGTAATATTTTTGGAATAAAGTTTACATACTTAGAAACTGCATCAAAGTACTATAAGGAGCAGTTAACAATTCAAAATATTTAAAAGTATTTGCAAAAATGTGCTAAAAGAAAACATTGTTTGATTCCCCGATAATAATAGGTTCATATAGTGTGCAACATTGATTAAATTATATCTAGAACAAACAATAAGTAAACTTCTATGACAATTTAAATTATGTTTAAGGGCGGCGAGGTGCACGAAGCTAGCGGTGCAGGGTCCGAGAAAGGTCGGACCACAAGGATTTATTGTACGCATCATTATCCTGTATTTATATAAAAAATTGTTTTCACAGCTCGAACCCCTAATCTCTTAGTCACATGAAAAACAACTTTACGTCATGTTGATGGTATAAAATAATCTTTTTTTTCTATGTTTTAAAAAAGAAAAAAATAATAGGAGTACTATACAATATATATATATATATATATATATATATAGGCTTTAAATCGTTCTCTCCTCTATCCATATAGAAAAGTTAAGAAGCCAAAAAGCAACAACACAAAAATTGGTTGAATATCTCAGTTCAACAGTAACCCATGCTAGCCAGCCACTCTTTCTTGTTTCCAGCTCCTTCTCATTCTGAACCATTTTCTTCCCCAGAAAATGGTTTTATTATCAAAAGAAAAAGAAGACCTGCTGGTACTCCAGGTTAACTAATTAGTACTACTTAGAAGAATTTTCCTTAATTTTTCTACTTTTATATATATATATATATATATATATATATATATATATATATATATATAAAATCTTTCTTTTTCTGAGCTCTTTTGGTATCGATTATAACTTTAAAATAGTTTGGCAGATTCAAAATTTAGGCGTTATGGGTTCTAAGTTTGAGTGATTAAATTCTGAAATATATATCTAACCCTATCTATAGAGTCAAAAGTATTAGGCTTTGCCAACCTCACGAACCTGTATTTATAATTAATTGCAGATCCTGATGCACAAGTTGTATATCTCACAGCTGAGATGCTAATGGAATCCGATCGTTACGTTTGTGAAATCTGTAACCTTAGTTTTCAAAGAGAACAGAATCTTCAGATGCACCGGCGCCGCCATAAGGTTCCATGGAAGCTGAAGAAGAAGGTATTGTACGTATTCGTGTGTGGGTATTCAATCTACGGAAAAGTTTAAACTATTAGAGAGAGTAAACTCTCAATTACATATAACCTAACTTCTTCTTTTTTATGCGTCAAACTGACAGAAACATAGGCAGGATTTTCACCTATGAAATTCAACATCTACTATATATATATAAATAAATAATGTTTTCGACGTTATATATAATGTTTTCGACGTTATATAAATAAATAATGTTTTCGACGTTATATATAAATAAGGAATTTTTCGGTGAAGGATGAATCCCCTTTCGCCCCTCTAACTCCCCTAGTTAAACACATAAATTCTTTTTGATAATATGTGCCAGTGGAAATTGAATCTATATATGAATCCATATTTTTTATGATATTATATTAAATTGTGTGATCATTTCATTTAAAAGTTTAAGCGCTTATATAATGGGTATAATTGTTGTTGAAGGAAGAAGAGAATAATGAGATGGAGCAAGTAAAGAAGAGAGTATATGTATGCCCAGAGCCAAGTTGTGTGCACCATGATCCAAGCCATGCACTAGGAGATCTTGTGGGAATCAAAAAACATTTCAGAAGGAAACATAGCAATTACAAACAATGGGTTTGTCAAAAATGCTCTAAAGGTTATGCTGTTCAATCGGATTATAAAGCTCACATCAAAACTTGTGGTACTAGAGGCCATTCTTGTGACTGTGGTCGAGTTTTCTCCAGGTTTGTCTTCTTTTATCCAATTTTTCTCTAAAGAAGAAGAAGATGAAAGAAAAAAATTGAAGTTATACACACTGCAAAAAATTACACTATTTTAACGAAGGAGAGCCTTTGACATAACGGTAAAAGTTAAGTTATCTTCGTGTGATAAGGAGTTCACGATTTCAAGTCGCGAAAACAGTCTCTTGCAGAAATATAAGATAAGGCTGCGTACATAAGACCCAATGTGATTCGGCTCTTCCCGGAACCTTATGCATAAAGAGAGCTTAGTGCAGTTGACTAATTATTTTAGGTTACTAATTTCACTTTTATGAAATGTTATATCTATTCATTTTTTAGATGGCCCCATAGTGTAAACTGGTAAAATTACTGTCACATGGCCAGAAGATTACGGGTTCGATCGAGCAGTGGAAACAACCTCTCACAAAAATGTAGGGTAAGACTGCATACCATAGACCTTTGTGATCCGGCTCTTCTCCGGACTTCGCGCATAGAGGGAGCTTAGTGCACCAGGTTATCCATTAGTGTATAGTATATACTAATTAAACTAAATTTAAAAATACATAGTATACACATAGATCAAGATGAGATTGCCACGTGACTTGAATTGGAAAAATACGTAGTCCTTAACCTAATGATTGTTTTGTAAGGTACTACATATTCAGTGTGCCTTTTTTTTTAAAACATATTCAGTGGTACAAGTTTCTACCCCTTTTTAATTTTTTCCTCCTCATTTTAATTGCATGTTTCAGAGTTGAAACCTTTATTGAACATCAAGATTCATGCAAAGCACAAGGTACAACTACAAGTAAAGAATGTGATGTGCAAAAACCAAAGACAGCTCAATGTTTTTCAAACAACTCAAATTCAAGAATGCCTAAGAATATCACTCACCCTAATCTTGAACTTGAGCTTTTCACTTCATCCAATTATAACCAAAACACACATAACCATTCTTCTTTCTTGGAAAATGAGCAAACCCCACAATTAAATTTGTCATTTGGTGGTCAAAATGATAGTAATTATTATTATCAAGTCCAACACAATGAGAAAGCAGCAGCTTTGATCATAGAAGACACAACAATACAAGTATCAAAACTAAAAAGTGAAGCAAAAGAAATCCTGAAAATAGCAATGGAAGAAAAGGCAATGGCTGCAGAGAAGAGACAAGAAGCAAAGTGTTTGATTGAATTAGCCAACCTAGAAATGGCAAAAGCAAGGGAAATTAGACAACAATTATTAGGTGAATACAGTACTGTTCAGCTCCTAAAAGACTGTGCAGAAATGAAGATTGTTGGCTCACAGTCACATGTGAAGATAATAACATGCAACTCTTGTAATAGTAAACAGTTCCAAACAGTGGCAAAAGAAGCTGCAGTTTGTAGAGAGGTTTTCCCAGCTTCGACTAATTATTTGTCATCTTCCTTTTACAGAAGGTAAAAAAATTTGAGTAATTTAACAGTAGTAGTAGTAGTCCAATTACTTTTTTGCCCATGAAATGGTAGTGAGATTTTCGACATGTTATGGTGTGTACAAGGTTAACTATCTTTTGTTGTAACACTAAATATAATAAAATGGTTTTATTACTCTATAAATCTTGTCTTTCTCTTCATTAAATATTCCACTTATTATGATGTCTGTTAATGTTATTTTACACAGTCGGACTAAATTGACATATAACAACAGGTAATTTTCTATATCAAATTAAACACAATATGCTAACCTGAAAAATAGAGTAATAATCTAGTAAGTTCTTTATACGGGTGATATATAATAAGCTTTAGAAAATCCTTGTTGATTGTACTCTTTTCGTTTTTTTTTTTGGAGAGGGGGGGAGGTCAATAGCTTATGTGGTTCAACTTTTATAAAACAGCTTAAATTTCTTTGTCAATAGTTTGGAGATTTATCACGCTATTTATAAAATTCCTAGATTATAACTTAAGATATTTACCTTGCACAAGGGGGATACAAAGGTAAAATAACAACAACAATAAACCCAATATAATCTCACGTAAAAATAAAATAAAATATTTGATCTTTTTGACTTAAACCAATTGATCGTCAAGCACCAAATAAGAAATTATTTGCTTCATTTTAGCCTACTCACTATAAAATAATATGGCCTTTAGCCACCACTTTTTAGCGAAGAGACGTGAATCCAGTTGTTACAAGTGAATTATAGTGACCATATGCTAATCTTAATTTCTATGGATTCAGAATGTTATGTGTTCAGTTCATTAAACTCAGAATCATTGCAATTTTTGTATATATACTTATGAATCAAGTTAAAAGCAGTGTGTTCGATCAGTTGAATCTGCTCTAGATCCGCCTCAACTTTGACCTCCATACTGTTTAAATCCCTTTTTGACACTTTGGTTTGATGATGGACCCTTGGAGCAATAGTAACGTTGTTTTCGTGTAACCCATAGATTATGAATTCGAGTTATGAAAGCAGTCACTAATGCTTACATTAAAATAGGTTGTCTGTATTACACCCCTTAGAGTGCAGCCCTTCCTCAAATCCTGTGTGAATACGGGATACCTTATATACCTGGCTGCCGATTTCATTATGGGATGAAAATTTACCAAAGATATATCCAGAAAGTCGATTTCAATATGTAAAAGAATATGAAGCCACGTATGTTAGTTGCTATGATTCTGAGTGGTGGACCAATGAGTACAAGAAAAAGGCTGGAAATAGGATTAAAGCTATGTTTTCAAGAAAGTCTATTTCATGTTATATAAGAATATGAAGCCAAAACAGCTGCCATGGGACCGATTAGGGTTTACGATGGATCGATAAGTATTAATTAATTCTTAATTAAACGTCTCGGATTCAAGCACTAAATATAAGATTGTTTTTATTAGATAATGTTTTACCATTCAATGATGAATTTTTCGGCACGAGTTTGAATTTAATCAGATTTTAATATGGAGACAAACAAAAAAAAACAATTTTATAAGGTCCAATTGGTGGACCAATGACTATAAGAAAAGGCTGGAAAATAGGATTAAAAGTAATGTTTTTCCCATATTGCTCAAGTGTCCTTTTCAATGGTACTATTCCAGTTTTAAATGCTCATAAAAATGCCATGTTTTTCAGTGCCATGATTTGTAAGTGTATGCAGATGCTCAAGTCACTTTCAATCCCAGACAAGACACACAGTATCCGACCCCTTCTCTTCTGAAAACTCTCATCATATGTATATAGAAAAGTGGCAGGAGAGCCCATTATTGAAGAATTTGTGCATTTGATAAAGGCATTCGGATATTTAAATGAGGACTAACTACTCTACTAAACGGAGGTAGAAGTTCAAATACGAGTCTCGACTGTTAGATCTAAGTTAATTTTAATTATGTAAAATAACGAATTACTCTTTATGTGCCGAAACAGTTCTTGAGCAATGTAAAAGAGATATAGAAGAATCAAGACGGTAGCGGAAAATCAAAGGCAAAATCTAAGGGTTAATTTTAGTGATGGTCACTCAACTATGTTCAATTTCATTAAAGTCATTCAACTATTTTTTGCTATTTAAAAATAACTACACTTTCATATGGTGACTTAAAAGTTATTTTGTCTCAAATCCCTACCATAAATATGATTTGGCATAAAATTTAATGTGAAAAATTCAAAAATAAATGCCACATAAACTTAAATGGACTATCCCACTTTAGATTCATTACTTCATTAATGTTATTTGACCCATAATCTAAATGCTTTCAATAAAAAGAAAATATATTAAATTTTACATTAGTTTAAAATGATTATTCTATACTACAAAATTCTTGCCTTTTCTACTACATAATGTCTATCTATAATTATTCTATACCAAAAAAATTTATCTTGTTTGTATGCACCATCCGAGTCGTTTTATAAATCTACTGAAGTTAAAATACGACTGTATCCAACTCACATAACATATTTATAATTTTCTAGTGAAATTAAAATAGTATTGTATTCATCTTAAGTAACATATTAATGTATCATAAGTATACAAGAATAATAATAAGGCTAATAAGAGTCTATTTTCATAATGAACATGCAATTACAGACAACCTAGCTATTGCAATTGCTTAGACAAAAGAAATATTATATTTGTACAATAAAAACTCCCAAAAAAAAATCACAAGACATAATTTTATCAGGGGTGTGTATTTTTTTCCCTATTGAAACCCATTTGGGTTATGGGTCAAATCAAATTAAGAGATAAATTGATCTAAAGTGGGTATGGTCTATTTAAGCTTATATGGCATTTATTTTTAAATTTTTATCATTAAATTTTATGCCATGTCATATTTATGGTAGGGTTTTGAGCCAAAATAACTTTTAAGTGATAATGTGAAAGTTAAGTTACTTTTAAGTGACAAAAAATAATTGAATGACTTTAGTGAAATTGAAATATAGTTGAGTGACCATCAGTGAAATTAACTCGCAAAATCAATCAAGATTTGGTATGAGATCAAGGAGGATATTATAGGGAGGACCTCAATAAAAGGAAATCAAGGACACGAAATTATGTACTCAAGATTCCTCCATATAAGGACGTCAACCGAAGCAGAAATCAAGGGTTATAACTGGAATATCCACTCAACAAAGGAAGAAATAAATCAAGACGTCCATAAGTCAAGGAAGATCAGTAGAAAAAAATTCTATACTTGGAAAGAATCAATCTACGATTCCTTTCTGAAATCAACTCCCTCGAGTTTGCAATCTCTCAAGATTCACTAGACATGAAGGCCTCATGAAGTATAAGTACCCATTGCATCAACTTTGAAGAAATATACTATGAACAAAGCATTATCACTCTTTTTGTTCTACTCCAAACAAACACTATAGTTCATTTTAGATCTGCTCTATAATTAGTGAGAGAAGAAAAAGAGAAAAACACTAGTGAATTATTGTATCAAGAAGCGAGAAGTGATATAGTGACTAAGTTGTTGGTGTAAAGCTACGTCAACTCTCTTAAATCGAAAAACTTCAAATACTGAAAGAGACACCCTTGCAACACAAGGGGATTGGACGTAGGATTCACATTGAATCTGAACCAATATAAAATCATGGTGTCTTTAATTCCTGCATTTTATTTTTTCTTTACTTATATTATGCTCTTACCTTCAATTGACTAATTGTAAACTAGTCAACTACTTATGGTACAAAAATATCGGTAATTCACACACTTTCTTGTACTTTCAATTGTATCAAAGCTAGTCTCACACTTTTATTTTTGCTTAACAACTAGTGAGAAAAGATCATGTCAAACCAAGTAACTATTAAAGCACTCTCTGGCTACCCCGTACTATTAAAGCATAAATCTCTAGTATATTATGCTGGATCGGTCCCTGTTGCAGCAAAACAGTGACTATTTTTGAATGATCAATCCAAAAACTGGCTATCCCCTACTATTTTAACCCAAAAGTATAATATTTTATAAAAATTGCACGGGGCACCCTATTTGGTCGCCCCATTTAACCTATACCCATTTTTTTAAAAACTTTTAACTTGTACCCACTTTTTAAAAAATTTCAACCCCCTTTCTCCTCCTCCTTGCTTTGCAACTCTCTCGAATCATATTCTTCCCGGTCTCTCAATATCAAACTTTCACGTATACTGTCATCAATCCTATCACTCAAGAAGAGCGTACCTTTGGAATCCCATTTGGTTCAATTTGTGCATTCTTTTCTCATCTAGTCACCAAGGAACATTATCTGCTATGGGTACGAGGTTTGACAAGTATAGAGTTCAAGATGCTTAGGCTTGACTTATTGGTGTCTAATAATCTAAATTCGGAAACATGCTGGAAAAAGTCTTCCTTTGTCTCACCCATTTCTTTCCTTTCGATTACGGATCTCCTGTAATAGTAAAGGATGCTATTTATTAGATGGTTCAACGTCGTTTTTCAACAAATGATTCTTTGTTTTTGATTCCTTCTTGTGAAAAGTCTATCGTGATAGTTGACATAAAAATGAGGAATTTGATGCGCTATCTCATTCGGGGGAAAAATGTGAAGTTCTAGTTACAAAAACAAAAACTTCAGCTCTAGAGCTGAAGTTCGACAATTACAAAACAAAAACTTCAGCTCTTCGACAATTACAAAACAAAAACTTCAGCTCTAGAGCTGAAGCTTACAAACAAAAACTTCAGCTCTAGAGCTGAAGTTTGCGAGTTACAAACAAAACTTCAGCTCTAGAGCTAAAGTTTGCCAATTACTAATAAAAACTTCAGCTCTAGAGCTGATGTTCGCCAGTTACAAATAAAAACTTCAGCTTTAGAGCTGAAGTTCGGCAGTTACAAAACTATAACTTCAGCTCTAGAGCTGAACTTCAGGCGCGACTACTAGAATGCTGAAGTTTTGCGTGATTGCCTTTGCTACTTCAGCCCTGTATGCTGAAATTATGCGAAAAAGCGGATACGCTTGCAATTTTTTTGCAAAGCGAGCACAAATTAAAATGTGACAAAAAAAACGGGTATAGATACAAATGCCCCTAATATTTTGAGAGAACTTCATTTATAGCCCATCGGGCAAAATAAATTTCAATCCGTAGCCCACAAAGTGACCAATACAAGTCATAGCCTAAAAATAATGCCAAGTGCTAGCCAGAAACATCACTGATGGAATTCCCTCGCCGGAAAATCCTAGATCTAAGAAGATCTGGACTTTTACCCGTTAAAACAACAGCAACACGCCGAAAAATCCTAGAACCAGCCAGATCTAAGAAGATCTGGACTTTTACCCGTTAAATCCTCTATTCTTCATTGTAAAGTTCACAATTGAAATAGAAATTATAAAGTGAAGTCCAGAGATAGTGCCACCTTTTCGAGAAAGCACGCCTTTTGAATGCCTCCTCTGTCGGCATGAGAGAGAGAATGTGATGGAGAAGAGAATCCGGCAACTCACTGATTCGATCTACAGTTGTTGAATCGTTGGAAGCCATCTTTGGTTTTTTGATAATTTTCCAGTGCTTCAAATCAAAATAATACTTGAAAAGATGAGATTTTTATAGTAAGTCAATGGAAGAACACATACAACAGGGTGGATATGCATACAGAAAATCAAAATCAGTAGGAAATTTGAGTAGTTACCAGTAGCACCTTACAGATTGATTAAGGAAAGATATAGAACGAACTGCTAAAAAATATGTACAAAATAGATTGGTAGTATACAAAATAGACTGTCACTATATAATTTATATATAAATAGACTGTCACTATATAATTTATATACAAATAGAGTGTCACTATACAAAATATATACAAAAATAGAATGTCATTATACAAAAAATATATCACATAGACTGTCATTATACAAAATATGTACAAAATAGACTCACTATATAAAAATATACTAAATAAACTGTCACTATACAATTTATATACAATTAGCTCTCACTATACAAAATATATACAAAATAGACTCTCACTATACAAAAGACTGTTACTATACAAAAAATATACAAAATAGGCTGTCATTATACAAAATAGACTGTTACTATACCGGTCGCTATACAAATAGACTGTTACTATACAAAATAGACTGTCATTATGCAAAAATTATACAAAAATAGTCTGTTATTATACAAAAAATATACAAAATAGTTATAAGATCCAAAAGTACATTTAAAAAGGCAAAAAAGGGTTTTGTATCGCGTCAGTTAAGGGTCGAACCTACGACCTTCAACTTAGGAAACACGCGCTTTAACCACTGAGCTACAGACGCTTATGTTGTCATGCTTATTCCTTTCGGCTACTATATGCAATACGTTTGGGCCGAATGGCCATTTTTTGTAAGTAGGAGAAAATATGGGCTATTAAAATTTTGAGGGGTTATAGATGGTAGTTTTCTCTAATATTTTTGGGAAAATTATAAGCTATGTCCATTTATAAGTAGCTCATTACAAAAATTGGCCAATTCACAAAATATTACTAATATTAGCCAATTAGCTATTTGTAGCAAAAAAAATCAAAATTTTGCTTCATTTTGAGTGGGTGTTATTAGAATAGATTGGGAACAACTTAAGGAGCTTGAATCTCAGTTTTGGGATTATTTGGTAAAGTTTTTGAGGTGGTTTGAATTGAAAATTCGAAGTAAAAACTGAACATGAAAAAAAAATGATATGTGTATCACATATGTATCAAATTTGTATCAATTGTGTATCACATGTATATCCATGTATACATGTGTGTGAAATACATGCGTGATACATGTTTGATACATGTGTCGCAGAAGGCTTTTTTGAACTCGATTAATTACGAATTTGATATAAAACTAGTCCAAATCACCTCCAATCTTTCTCAAATTTTGTATATTGAGTTATCTATATATTTTCAATGAATTTCAACTATACCCATTGAAAAAGTTCCTTTTTTGTTTAGATTTTTCGAATATTGTATAGATTTTTGTATTTCATCACCTTATTTGTTACCCCGTCTATGAAATTTCCTTTCCATCGTGTATCCAATGTTGCTAATCACGCTTAAAAATATGGAAGGTGATTTTTGTATGTGATTCTTTGAGAGAAAGAACCCTATTATTTGGATTTTTAATTTTTATTGGCTAGTTTTGGTAAGTCTATGATTAATGGCTAGAGGTTGGTAAGTTGAGATTTATTTGGGACATTTGTGTAAGTTTCCCATATTTTTGCACTTTTTGGGAAGATAAAGCCCAATATCTGCTGGGTCTGCAACCCGTTTGATAACCAAATTTGAGAAGTCCACAAAAGTTTACATTTTGACGTTCGAGTCTTCAACCGGTTCTGCAATAATGCAATTTCAACCTCCACAAAAATCCGAAATTCCTTTTGAACCCTTCAAATTCGTATTTGAATATAGTTTTTGCTTTTGCCATAAGATCCATAGATGTGGTGGTGAACATTTAAATGCCAAAGGGACTTGAAAAAGAACGTGGCTCAGGATCTTTTTTAAGGGACAATCATTAAAAAACATACTAATATAACCATTTAGAGAACATTTAGTAACTTCTTTTCAAGCGCTTAAATGAAACGACATGGATAGTAAAAATTTCCGAGTTGTTTGAGGTTGAGGCATAGTTGTTACACTAGCAACGACATGCACCCATATGCTCAAGACTTTGACACCAGTAAATTCATTCATCAAATTTACCCACTGCAATAAATTGTACTACACAAAATCATTTTGATGTAAAAAGTATCTGAATGTATATTAATTAGGAAAATCTAAATCTATTATATTAATATAAACTGTTTAGCTGTAAATGCAAAATGCTAATTATATCTGACAAAAAGAGCCGGTGTATCACAATACAAGCTTCCTCTCAAGAAATCGTATTTTCCTACATGCTCCTATTTGATACCAGATTGCCTAACAAAATCTGCAAAGCAAGACATGGAAGACCACCTAATAACTCTACTCGCACTTGATTGATCGGTATATGTGACGAACGAAAAATAGAGCAGCACGGAAACCAACGTTCCCGAGCATGAGAAAGAAACCATAGCAGATGCAAGCCATGTATCCGAAGAAGAATGAGGTTTGCATGAAGCCTGTCATATCTGAACGCGCACAATAGTAATATAAGCAATATCCATAGATGAACAGCCCAGTTGATCCACCACAAAGGAATGCCCTATTCAGAGAAAGAACATATACAAGTTAGAAATGAAGAACCAACTTTCAGATGCAAAAGGTCAAGGAATAAGGTAAAACCAGTAATTGACCGTCGTACCTCCACCACCATTCATGATCTTCAGCAGCAAGTTGAAAGTATGTCAACGCCACGGTTATAAAAGCAGTGACAATTAGAAGGATAATGAAGACTATAAACAAGATACTGTAGATTGTATAAATCCTGTGACCCCAAACACTTGCAAATATGTAGTAAAGCTCAATATATATGGCACTGAAAGGCAAAAACCCAGCCATCGCCATTTGAGGCAGAGTTCCACGGTACCAAGGCAATGAAGGGATCTCTCTTGGATACTTTGTGGTACGACAAGGAGCTTGGAACTCCGCTTTGCTGTTCTTTCCAGCTATCCCACCCAAGACAAGCAAAGGTGATGTTACAAGAGCCCATATTAGAAAGATGACCACAATGGTTCCAAAAGGCAGTGCAGCAGTGGCGCTGTAACCAATAGCAACGGAGTTAAGAAAGCAGAACGTGAGAAACAGCGGTCCACAAAACAAGGCCCCAGTCAAGATCAAGTTCCTAACCTGCAGGACAACACCATCTTGTTATTTTGTTGCACTCACTTCCATCTTCAGCTGTTATGCTTCGTTAGTTAAGACACCAATGTATTTGACAATACATATAATC
This sequence comes from Nicotiana glauca, assembly GCA_026770625.1. NCBI lineage: Eukaryota > Viridiplantae > Streptophyta > Magnoliopsida > Solanales > Solanaceae > Nicotiana > Nicotiana glauca. The sequence goes on along the minus strand of MU672722.1, from coordinate 71,201 downwards.
TTAGTTAACTTGATGAAATTAGCCAAATAATACAACCCAAAGATACTGATGTAGAATAGTTATCTTAAAAGTTGTAACACATCTTAGCAATGACCAAGTGTATCACATATGAAGTTAAAATACATGTGTGGATGCAGTTAATGCTTTTCTCAATAAAAAATCATCAGTCAAAATGCTTCAAGGATTAGATAAAATCACGACAGCAATCATACAGAAAAGTGCTCCTAAAACAAGAAAGAATAAAGCTAGTAAATTTTTTTACATTTCACCCAGTTGAATAATTTACTTCAGAGGAAAAAGGTAGTGTCTTTCTTTACCTGTGGTTAGCAATAATATCAAGGGGACAGGGAAAGATCTCTTACTACACAGCCAAGGCCTTGGGGAAACAAATAAATTGTCTTGTTATAAAACACCTTCATTTTTCCCAAAAGAATGCCAGATAAATTGATTCTAAGCAAATGGCAAGCAGCAGTAACAAAGTAGCAAGGATAGGAAAAACAATTATCAACGGAGCTTCATCCCCTTTTCTATGATAAAATATTCAACAACACCAACAAACCCAGCTTAATCCCGTAGGTGGAGTCTAGGGAGGATAGTGTGTACGCAGCCTTACCCCTACCCTATAAAGGCAGAGAGGTTGTTTCCGATAGACCCTCGGCTTTTTATGATTAAATATACAATAGTCAGAATTAGGGATGATTTTCCTTTTAATTGTTCTAAAAAGTTCAAAATTAGGGGAAATAAAACTAATATACTCTCCATTCCATTTTATACAACGGTATTTGACGACACAAAGGTGAAGGTGTTAATTGCATTTCTATTATATTAGTGAATAATATTAAAGTAACGGTTGAAAAGTTAGTTTGATAGGAAAATCATCACATCAAGCTTTGAAAGTTGAATAGTTTACTGAAATTGAATTCTCGAAAGATGAATGGAGCAGTGTCGTCAAAAAATTTACCATGTCCCAAAATAGAAAGATAGTCATATAAATTGAAAAGGAAAGAGTATCGATACAAATGTAAAGGAAATGTGTTAGAGCCATGAAAACAAACCCAGTTTGTCCCTTCTAGTTGGCAATAGAACGAGGAAGCAGTATAGCCAGCAATCCCAGATGTGAGAGCATATATGACGACTAGTGCAGTGAATAAAGCTCCGTGGTTGTAAGGATAGAAAACACCAACAAGTGCAAGAACGAAAATAAAGATGGTCCTGAAAATTGAGTGGGAAAAGAGCGTTAGAAACACACATGCTTGAGATTACAAATTTTATAGATAAAATATACTTACAGTGTAAAGAGTTGAGTACCAGAACCAAGTGCTGCAGCCAACAAAGATTTATACTTCGGGTACCTAAAAACATCACCATGAATGTATTTCCACCCACTTTCTTCTTGGTCATCAGCTTCCTCCTCATCATGTGCATACCTTGAATTCAAATAGTTGACTTGAAGATTCAAGAGAGAACTTATTCTGAAGACCAAGAATGGTAGGCAAACCAACCGTATTAACTAAATTACCACTTACTTGACAAAGTCATTCTTAAGGACGCGCATAAGAATTGTGGCAAGAAAACCGGTTAAGAGAAGAACCGTCACACAGGAGTTGATAATTGAGAACCAATGAATTTCCAGGTGATGTGGCAATGATGAAGACTGCGAGTATTTTTCCATCCTCTTCTCAAAAGGAGTAGTTGTCTCCTTCCATTTCACAGAGTAGATGAAGTCAACATCTACTTCCTTGTCCTCTGTGATATCTACCAGGGCATTAGGATCAGTTCGTGCATTTATCTCAACCACACGATCGTTGTTGTAAAAGATCTCGAAATGGAGATGTTTAAACAGATAATATTTGTACTCGCTGGGGTCAGATTTTCCATCCTTATCAACTTTCCCTAGGAAACCCCAAATGGGCAAGTCATCATAATACATTTGGAAGTAATAGTCCTTGGCAACAGCACTGCGGAATTGAGAAACTTCTTCCTTGGATAACTTCTTTTTGCACACTATTTCTGAGTCCTTGTCGTACATAAAGTCAAGCTTGTAAGGAGCACTGACTAATCGATCACCATTCAAGACTTCACCAAGAGCTTCCTTTTTCTCTTTCACATGAGCTGCAAAAACATCCTTCCGTAAATTTGGAACTTAATATGTACAGAGTTGACTTAAGAGAAGGAAACTAAAACATTGACTACATACCCGGTGCACAGAAAGGAAGATCAAAGAAACGGTATGTTTCGCTGGAATGAAAAATCAAAAGAAAAAAGAAGTCCATGAGCTATTCCACAGACAAAAAGGATATACACGACATTTGTAATGCACATACACGACTTTTTCTTTTAATCAAGTTCAACAAAAAAAAAAAATCTGAGACAGCAGGACAAATAATTTACTAGAACCACAATCTCCAAGTTGTTAAAATCCAGTGTTCTACACTTTAAGCTTGAATCCATCATTCCTTGTTTGCATATCTGCATGGCCTTGTAGATTTCTTCAGAAAGGAAAAATGAAGACTTATTTTGTCCACAATGAATCAAAGAAAGAACAGAAGTTGAGTATCTTAAAGATACAAGGACAAGGCCAGTACAAAAGAAAGTATAATCCACAGTCTAAACATGTTTGTCTCATTTAATTTCAAGTCTTGCAAATCCTTCTTTTTTACCAAGAAGTTTATAGTTATTGTTTGAATTGTTCTAAATGGGACGGTTGCAGTTTGTACTAGGTTATTTCTCTATTCCTATACAAGTACAACTTATCGTATATATAGCCTGTCAATTAGAGGTCTCCTCAAAATTACAACTACTCCCCATTTCTTACACTACAAGCAAGTAGTTACCTTTCAGGGGAGTCAAACAAAACAGCTTCTGTAGAACATCTGGCAGGAATTTGACTGTGGGCATACTGTTCTAACATACCATCTACATTTATCCTATGTTTTCTTTTTCCAATTTACTTATGTTTGTTCAAAATCCATGTATTTAGAGCACGCTCTTTTGTTCTTCACTTTCCCATCGATCTTGTACAAAACATATACTACCTAAATGAAGAAAGAAATTTTTTGAAGTGGGGCTGCTATTTTGTTAAAATTTAAAATCTTATGAAGAGTTGAAAAGCATTCAGAGATCAATATTCATACATGCCAACAAACATATATATAAAATTATAGAATTAGGCTTCCTAGATGTCTTAAGCCAGTTGAATTATTGTCCATCAATAATTACGCCATATGTCTCTTTCTGGTTATATGCTATTATTCGCGTCCCTTAATACACTAAAGTAATCCAAACATCCTGCATATGGCATCTTTATATGAGCGTAACAGAGAGGGTAACGAAAGTCCGTACAGGTCATTGATAAAGTCAGCCATCAGAGGCAGACTCCAGATTTTTTCTTTTTTGAGAATTAGGTAACAGCAATACTCCATGTTGTTGCAATATCCAGTTTCCTTGAAGATGCTAAGCAAAAAATTCAGTCTTAAAAGCTACAGATCTCAATTTCTTATCTTTAGCTCTTTCTACCATGCACAAGTAGTAGCAGTTTAGCTCATAAATTGTTTCAACGACTTCAACTGAAACTCTACAGACTAGCTGTATACCAAGAGAAATTCATCAAATCTAGACAGCACCACTAACTTTGGCTCGGACTATACACATTATATTATATACACAGGCATGTGCAAAAACATATACTTCGTTCAATGTGTCTTGTGTGTATGTGAGTATACATACAACATGGTCCAAATCGCAATATTGACTAAAAACACTAGGTGATTTCTTTCCATAAGCCTAAACCTTTGGTGGACAGAGCTACACCGTACTTATGTTGGTTGGAGACAGCAGGTACCTGATAGAATAGTCGAGCTATACGCAAGCGGGCCCAAACACTACCATTGTTAAAAAAAGGTGTGCGTGTATACATAGAACATGGTTTAAACCCAGCAGAAACAAAAAACACTAAGTTATTTCTTCCCATCGTCCTAAATCTTAAGTGGACAGAATAACTGGGTACGTGTGGTGGTCAAAGTAAGCAGGTACACGGTGAAATAGTTGAGCTACACTCCAGCTCGCCCGGACACTACCATTGTAAAAAAATATGTGTGCGTGTATACATTACATACAAGAAACAATTTCATCTTAACATCCACCGACAACTTTCGAAGCACAACATGTACAAAAATATCCAAATTTAATCCAGAAATGAATAAATTGTACAACTTAAACTGAAATCATATTTACACACAATGCCAGTTCAGCTCCAGATTATATATTTACAAAAATGTAACAATGCGCAAAAAGTACAAACATTACCTCGGGTTATGGAAAGGACCAACTTTGTTAGCATACAAAGGCACCGGATCTCCTGCCTTGTACTTATGATCAGAACCGTCCGACCTCGCCGGTAAAACACAACATAATATTATCAAAACGACGACGTAACACGCCACCGTCATCCTCTTCTTCATTGAATGTATATATTACTGCGTGTGTGTGTGTGTGTGTTGTATGTATATATTGTTAGATATAGAGAATTTTAGGAGGGTGGGTGGGGGAGAGGGGAGGTAAGAGCACAGATCTCGATCACCGTCAGTAGTTAAAAAGGTAACATAACTTCGGGAGTGTGAAATCAAACGTGGGAGAAATAGATGTAGGAGAAATATAGTTTGATTGCTCACGCACTTTGTGGAGAGTGAGGTACAGTCGATGTTGACTTGGGAACAGATATTACTATATTAGGAAGGAGAACGTGACTCGTCAACTTAATAGTAGCTACGAAAAGTATGGGTGATTGTTACCCATTGTATTCCATTGGCAAAAGAAGTCGCCTTTCTCTAAAAAAATACCGGCATGAACACAATTACGATATCACCAATTATACCACCGCACCGGACAAGAATAATCAAATGCATGTGGAAGAAATTACACCACATTCTTTCTCGACAAACAAGCACTTAGTCAAGCAAAGTACCACGAGGAGGATCCCCCAATCATCAAAGATGATAAAGGAAAAAATATTAAAGGCTTACTCACCCTCTCCCAAGAAAACAAGAAATGCCGATATCAACCATGTCGCTTCTCTTTTATCATACAGGTCTTTGGACGTAATATGTCTCACCATTACCTTCGATCTAAACTAATTGACCTATGGAAACTATCTGAACAGCTAATCTTGATTGACCTAGGATGAGGCTTCTTCATTGTCAAATTTAGTATAGAGGAAAATATGGTTGAGGTACTACATCTAGGGCCACGGTTCGTCTCTGGAAATTTCCTAGCAGTACGTAAATGGGAACCAAAATTCGTACAACAAGAAGTTACTCTCTCTTCCACAACCATATGGATTTGCCTATGCCGACTACCAACAGAATTATGACAAAGACATACTGGAAAAAGTTGGTAGGAAACTAGCAAATTACTTAAAATTGACTCATGCACCTCTTCTACATTGAAAGGAAGATATGCATGAATCTGTATTCAAGTGCCCCTGGAAACTCCAGTGGCAACATCAGTAATCATTGGTTAACACAAACAAGCAGTGATTTATGAAGGTGAAGGTATACTATGCACAACATGTGGAAGAATTGGTCACACAACAAAAAATTATGATTTCAAAAAAGTCCAACTATCACAGCCACAAGAAGGACCAAAAAATTCAGGGATAGACACTATGAAAAGGGAGGAAGATGGATGGAAGACTACCTTCCCTAGACGAAAGAAAGCAAGTCAACAAATGACGAAGGAAAGGAACAACGGAAACGAAAACAATCAGCATCATGCACCAAAATCACAAAAGATACAGGTAAAGATGTTCGACCCAAACTCAGGTAAGTTTCTGGAAACCAAAACTTTTTAATATAATTTTAAGTCTAATAATACCTAGTCCAGGAATTACAATAGGCCCAACGACCCTCTTAATAAACAAAATCCCACCCCTATCCCCAGTAGCCCAATGTACGCGGCCCCAACCCAAGTACAGCGCCAAACACAAGGCCGAAATGAGGCTTGACGGAGTCGAAACCAAAAATTCCATTAGGCCCTTTAATGATGGCTACAAGGAGGACCCTACCCCGTAGCCTAACATTAGACGGTAACTCTACTAAAGATGTGGCATTGGGCCACCAAGAAAAGCAACAACTGAGGTCCATACCCAGTTAGAAACACCCAGCCCAAATAATCACCCCTACCCAAATACCTACGCGTCTCTTACTCCTCTTTCAGCGGACTACTCTAATGTGGAAAACTCAATACACTCCACGAACACTCAAGTGCCTCACCTGAGAACTCACCCAATCTCAGGTGACGTGACATTTTCCGTCCACACAAATAGATACTACATTAATTTTGAATCCACTTCTCCAGATGAATTAACCGAAGACCTTTTCACTGACCTAGATTTGACACAAAATGACGCCATTATGAGTCGGCTCATTAACATAATCCCTCCCCCCACTATTACCCAAAGTAGCAAAACAAAAAAGCACAAAAATGGAAAACAAATCAACCACCACCCACCATTGTGACATATCTACCTCTGTCACTGGATCACTCACCAGCATCCTCGGTGGAAGTGGCGCTTCAGGGATAGGGTCTAGCTTACAATTTTACCCTGGGAAATCAATCACTAACCTTGATAACCCTGCGTATCTGGCGAGAATAACGGTGGAAGCCCTAAATAGGGCCTTGGAATCCTTTGACCCACGCTATGGCAGGCGATGACAAGCAATAGAAATATGCATCCCAATTTGGACCCACTAATTCTCAATACCCTAATCTCTCAAGCATTCCAGTCAATCCCCTTCTTCCCATACTCGAAAACGGAGGACCTAGCAACGTCTCCAATGTTTGTGACCATCGAACCCCAAAACCATCAGACTCCATTACCTTCTGCTCCAATAGAGAAGAACCAGTCACCACTACTGGGAAATATCATAAGGGAAATCAACAAAGCCTTACATCTCCTGAAAAGGAAAAGCTCATCGAAAATGGAAGGAACAACCTACGGCCCACTTCGCACAGACTCTCTACTACTGGATTCAGTCAGAGCAATCGAGTTCAGTGTGGAGACCAGTGAGGTATTTGTGATGTTGTGTCCCGAAACCATGACCAAGTGTGGTCTGAGCCTAGTCTCTCACCACACCCAAGGTGCGACCAAACCACTCCTCAACTTGACCCTAGTACTAAGCATGAAGAAAAAGAACCAAAAGAAATTAATGAGGTCTCCCCAGGGAATGGAGAAGCCTCACAAATACCTGTCCCTAAATAGCCAACCCCCTGATGAATTACATCATATGGAATGTTAAGGGTTGAAACAGTGTGAATTTCAATCGGCACTGCATGGACATGGTTTAGCTCCACAAGCTAGCACTGCTGGTATTGCTAAAAACTAAGATGGCTGATCACAAATAGCTAACGGATGAGATGTATTTTTTGGCTTGTTTGGTGAGATTGTGATGACGTGGAAAGAAGACTGTGTCGCTGTTGATGAGATTTCCACTAACTCTCAGAGCAATGAAGGTACTCCCATCCCACACCCCTTGATTATTTTCAGCCATTTATGCTAGCAATATTTTAGCTGGTAGGAAGTTGCTAGGGGAAATTCTGGTTACATCTCCAAAAGCAATCCTAATAACTGGTTTGTAGGTGGAGACTTCAATAAAGTCTTAAAAGCTAGGGATAAATTGGGGACAACCCCATTAACTCAAGTCGTAGTAATTTATTTGGAGCAGTCTTAATGTATGCAAGCTAGTCGACTTAAGGTACAAAGGCAGCAAATTCACATGGACAAACAAAATATACAAAAATAGGAGTAGTGTGATTATAGAAAGGATAGATAGGTTATTTGCTAACAATTGTTGGATTTTCCAGTACCCTGAAGCTATTGTTGTACACCTCCCTAGGACCCACTCGGATCACTTCCCTGTTCAAATAGTGCTAAAAAGGGACTCTCTCAATAATTCGAACAGACCTTTCAGGTTTGAATCCATGTGGACTAGCCACCCCTCCTTCCCTAGTCTTATAAATGAAGCTTTCACCAATAACTCCCGCCTAATCCAATCAACCGAAACATTCAAAAGCATTTTGACCCAATGGAACAGGCACACTTTTGGCAACATCTTCCACAAAAAGAGAAGGATCCTAGCTAGAATTGCTAGGATCTATAGCTAGGATCCAAAAATCACCAAACTACCAGTTCAGCAATTACCCGCAAAACTTAGAAAGCAACCTAACTAAAGAACTTGACTCCATCCTCAAGAATGAGGAAGACTTCTGGAAACTTAAGTCAAGGGTCAATTGGCTTACTGAAGGGGATGCCAACACTAGATTCTTCCACACCTTCACTGTTAATAGGAGAAGAAGAAATAGGATCTTGTCCATTAAAGAGGAAAGTGGTAATTGGCTCCATGACCAAGGGGACATTAAGGCATCCATAATGCTTTTCTTTAAGAGCCTCTACACCTCCTCACACATATAAGCTCCCATCTCCACTACCAGCCATCTGGGCATGACTCATATCCTATCAGACTGTCAAAGAGACAGCTTGGATAAGCCCATCGAGGTTAATGAAATCAAAATGGACATCTTCTCCCTTAAGCCCTTCAAGGCTCCAGGCCAGGATGGGCTTCACTCTTTTTTTACAAAAGGTACTGGAGCATTATGGGGAACTCGGTAATTGAATTCTGCAAGCAATGCTTCAACACTCACTCCATGGATGAGACCATGAATCATACTCTACTCTGTCTCATCCCCAATTATCTCCAAGCCACCATGCTCAAAAACTTCAGACCAATATGGCTTTGTAACACCATCTACAAAATCATCACTAAGATCATTATCAATAGGATCAAGCCCCTGCTACCTAAAATAATTGGACCTAGTCAGGCTAGTTTCTTATCAAATAGAAGTGCTTCTGATAATACAACCATTGTCCAAGAATATATTACTCTCTTTGGAAAAATGAAAGGGAGGCTCATATGATTCCAAAAATTGGCTTAGAAAAGACTTTTGATAGCTAGAGTGGTCATTCATTAGGGACACACTGAATGCTTTCAACTTCCCTTCTAGGCTGACTAAGTAAATCTTGTCATGCATTAGCTCATCCAACATCTCAATCCTAGTGAATGTAGGAAAAACAGAGTCCTTCAAGCCCTCTAGGGGCATCAGACAAGGGGACCCAATCTCCCCTTACTTGTTCATTTTGTGTATGGAGAGGCTATCCAGGTCAGTTGATAAAGTTGTCCAGGACAAACAATGGCACCCTATCAGTATCAGTAGGTCTGGCCCAAATATTTCTCTATTCTTTGCTGATGACCTTACTCACTTTGCAAAAGCCAACACTAGAAAATGCACCACTATCTACTCCATCATACAGTCATTTAATGAGAATTCAGGCCAAAAAATTAATCTCACAAAGTCCAGGGTCTTTTTCTCCTCTATTACGGGGCTAGACACGATGGAATGCCTCACAAATACACTGTCAATCCAAGCTACAACATCCTTTGGGAAGTACCTTGGATTTCCTATGTTCCATAAGAGACCTATTAGTACTGACTTCTAGTTCATAATTAATAATATGCAATCCAAGTTGGCTGGCTGGAAAACCAATTGCTTCAATATGACTAGAAGGACCATACTTGCTAAGGCATCTTTGAGTAGTATCCCAAGACATGTCATGAAATACATCAAACTGCCCACCAAGACTACCAAAAAAATTAATAGAATTCAAAGGAACTTTATCTTGGGAACAACTCCAAACAAGAAAAAATTACACCTTGTTAACTGAGACTCACTAGGCAGAAGTCTAGTGATGGGCTGGGTGTGCAAAAAACTGAGCTAAAAATAAAGATTTTCATGCAGGACTAGCTTGGAGAATCTACCACAAGACCTCCAAATTATGGGCTATAGTTCTGACCTCTAAGCACTGTAACTGGAATCATACCCCTAAGAAACCAAAATTTCCTATCTGGCAATGTATCCTCAAGGGGCGGGATACATGCAACAAGGCCAGTAGATGTGTTGTCCACAAAGTTAGCAAGGTAAGCTTCATGAATGATGCTTGGATCCCAAACCAAACAACTATTAGGGACATGATTGAGGGCCTTCTAACCCCAAATGACATAGCTACTAAAGTGGACTCAGTCTATAATTTTGGGAACTGGGATCTCTCTTCCATCTCTATATGGACATCCCAGAGAACATAACTGATTTGATCAAATCAACCTTTATTCCTTCCAACTCTGCCAAGGAGGACAGACTAATATGGGGATTGACTCTAAGCGGATCATTCACCAGCAAATCAGCCTATACCTTCCTTAGCAACAATGAAGAGTCCTTGAGGAAAGGTGAAGAAGGCAACTCCACATGGATATGGAAATTAAAAGTCCCTAACAACATCAAAAACTTCACATGGCTCCTTGCTGAAGATAGACTGCCTACTGGGGCATTTATGCACAGAATTGGGGTTAACTATAACCCCCAATTTTGTTTCTGCCTAGCAACTCTTGAAACTAGTGACCATATCTATTTTGAATGCCCTAATGCAACCCACTTCTGGCAAGAAATATTAGCAGCAGTTAAATCCTATTTTCAATGTGCAGCTTTGGCCATTAACATGGAATACATTAAAGAAACTCTCCTTCAACAACATCATTCCTTGGGAGAACATCATTCCTTTTTGTTTTTGGCACATTTGGTTAGCTAGAAACCATAACCTCATCAATAATAAAAAAGATAATATCAATACTAATAATACCATCTCTAAAGCAACAAAGTATTACATGTTGACAAAAAATGGTGCTATAAGAAGGCCATTCCATACTAGAATAAAATGGGAGCCCCCAGAAGGGATCACTATAAACTCAATACGGATAGGGCTATCAAGGGTAACCCAGGCACTAGGAGAATTGGTGGAATATTCAGGAGCCATCATGGGGATTGGATTATGGGGTATATGAAAAATATACCACATACTACCAATACCATGGCAGAATTGAAATCCCTTCTTAAAGGACTCCAACTAGCAGAACAAAATGTATGGATCCTACTAGACATAAATACAGATTCCACTGAAGTAATAAAAATGCTACTCACAAGCAACACAACTTACGATTTTATGATTTGTGAATGTAGGTTATCAATGCAAAGAATGGACAAGGCGATGGTGAGGCACACCTACAAGGAGTAGAATAGGGTGGCTAATGCACTGGCGAATGAGGCAGCAAATTCAAGGTTTTTGGGTAGAACCACCATACTGGCAGTTCCTCCAATATTTGCAAAATGATGTATTTTGGGTAGACATCCTAGGAACTAAAGTTGTTAGGAATTTTTAGGCATGTAATATTGATATAATTGAACAAAATATGGCCGTATTAGGAGAACTACAATACCCTAGCATAGACATGACTATGCAATGTGATCCTAATCTGTGTGGTGTTATATATATATATATCCCTTTTACAAAAATAAAAAAGTAACTACGAAATATCTTTATAAATTATAACTATTATGGAAAATAATTATTTTAAGTAAAAATATACAGAAAGTGTAAAGGAGAAAAACGATTACATTTGGGTTTGAGTAACTTAAGAAAATACTTCCAATTATGTCTTAATTATCTAAAAATGACCTGTTGAATATTATTGTTGGTAAAATTGAAGCTATACACATTTGGTTATTAAAATGTTTTCTATTGGTTGTCGTGATTGATGGAGGTGGTGGTTGGGAGTGATGGTTGTGCAGTAATGATTAATGGTGATAATCTAATAGTTTTTAACTAAATATGATAGTTGTGTATTAGTGATTAATAACTAACAAAATAGTGATCGATGGTGATTAGCAGATGTAGGTTGGTGGTGGGTGGTATAAGTGGTCAGAGCAGATGGTTGGTGGAGGCTCGCATAGAGGTGTTTGATAGTGATGATTGTACGCTAAATGCAGATAGTTGAGGATGTTGGTAATTGTAGCTAGAGATAAAGGTAGCCGGTGATGGTAGTTCTTATGTAATTGTGTGTAGCGATATAAGAAGTCGGTGATGGTGTATGCGTAGTGGAGACTGGTGCTAGTGGTTATATACTGGTGTGAACGAAATAGTGCTAAAATATCATCTTCGCATGAATATTTAAATGATCAACGTATTAATGATTTTAAGAGTCAATTAAATATACACATTAATTAAATGTGATATGAATATTTAAATTCAGATCTCCATTAAAAACGATAAATTTATTTCTTAATTTTCAACATTATCAATTTTGTCAGTGGAACAGTAGCTCAAAGCTCAGCTCAGCTTCAATGGTGATGCGATTTGAACCTCTACGCTCTGGGCATATATCGGGTAAAATTGATAACCCAAACCGTTAATTATTTATCGGGTTATCGGTATCGAGTTATTGGGTTAACAGTTCGGTAACGGTTTAGAATTTTTTTTTACTATTGGGTTATCGGTTCGGGCATCGGTTTGCCAGTTTTGTTAATGGATTAACCGATAACCCAATAAGAATTAAAAAAATTACGACTTTACCCTTAAGTATATACAAATGCTAGGGGCTTCAGTTCATTCTTTCCTATTCTTTCTCAACCTCACTCTTCAATTGCTTCATTTTCATTCTTTATAGACCTTACTAGTTACTCCTAGCGCAAGTCTTTAGCATACTATATGTGAATTATTCTCTTTTTTGCTTAACTCTAGTGAATTGTCTTTTCTTTTTTGCTTAACTCTAGATTGAGTTATCTTATCGGATAAAGCGATAACCGAACCGATAATGATCGATAACCGATTAACCGATACCCGATAAGCGTTATCTTATCGATTCTGTTATTGGTTTATCAAATTTGTAAATCGATAACCGATATGCTAAATTGATAATATTCATAACCAAACTGAACCAACCGATGTCCACCCCTACTCTACGACATAGGAAGTTACAGTGAAGAGAATGATGAAGAAAAGAGAGAGTGAAGCTTCTAGAAATTCAATTCTCTGAAAATAAAATCTGAGTGGAGAGTCCACTATATACAAGAGCGAGAATGAGAAAAATGGGATCAACTAACTAAGGCTACAGTTGTCACCTAACTAACTACTAACCACTCCACTAACTGACAACTAACACTAACAAATAACTCTGCTCCAATAACTAAGCTAATAACTAAGCTAAGCTAAGTGAATAATTAATCTTAACACCCCCTTTAAGTTGGAGGTGTGGTGAACACAACCAACTTGCCTAATGTAGCGTTGTGCTTGATGCCAGTCAAGGCTTTAGTCAAAACATCTGCAAGCTTATTGTTTGTTCTGATGTGGTGGAGAGAAATTAAGCCTACTTGTAATTGATCACGCACAAAATGGAAACCCACTTCTATATGCTTAGTCCTTTCGTGGAATACTGAATTATTTGCAATGTGAAGTGCAGACTGATTGTCACATAATAGTCAAAATACGCAAGGAAAAAGGGACAGTAAGTTCTTCAAATAATATGCTCAACTATACTAGTTCCCCCACTACTTTCCTCAAAGCTCTATACTCTGCTTCTGCTGAGGATAGAGATATATTCTCTTGTTTCTTAGATTTCCATCTGATAGGACTATTACCCAATGTGGCAATGTGGTGATTCATAAAGAATAAGGCATTTAGGGAAACATGATTTGTTTTAAGGTGAGGAAGGGAATGAACATAATCTTGCAAATAGATAAGTGGTTTTTGAGTTCTTTGAGATTGCCTCAGTTGGAGAGGTTCTCTATAGGTCTGTTTAGTGTAGTAGTGTTGTGGTGAATCAGGTAATTGAGAAACGGGTACTGCAGAAGGTGATGAGGAAGCTACATGTACAGGTGACATAGGATTGGATATGCTATCAGGACTCCTTTGATCATTAAAATCCTTAGACAGTTTTGTAATATTTGTATTATCAGAGGGTTGTACACATAGAGACTCAATGAAGGGAATTGGATGAGGGAAAGATGATCAAGGAGATTTGTTCATATTGACTGTAAAAGGAAAGAAAGACTCATTAAAGAAGATATGAATCTTCCTGGTGGCTAGACTTAAAACTTTGCACTCCTTTGTGTTGGAAGGATAACCAGCAAACACATGTGGTGTTATTCTGGTTCAAACTTGTCCCTGTGTGGTATTGGTATAGTAGGATAGCATAAGCAACCAAAGCTCTTTAGGTGATAATACTTTGTCTTTCTTTTATAAAATAGTTCATATGGAGTTTGATTGTTAATAAAAGTAGAAGTCAATATATTTATAGTGTATGTGGCACAAAGAACACATTTAACCTCGTATCTTAAGGGCAATTTGGATTAGAAGAGAAGTGCTCTGGCTATTTCAAGGAGATATTTATACTTTCTTTCCACCACACCATTCTGCTGTGGTGTGTAGGGACAAGTTCTTTGATGAATAATGCCTTTAGATTGAAACAACATACTTCCTTCTGTGTTAGTGAACTCTAATCCATTGTCTGACCTTATGGATTTGATAGTTACACCAAATTGGTTTTCTACTAGATTCATGAACCTTTGAGTATTGAAGGGCATTACTATTGTTGGATAAAAGGTGAGTCCAAGTAGATCTACCAAAATCATCAACCATAGTTATGAAGTATTTATATCTATCATGTGTAGGAACATGATATGGACCCCACAAATCAACATGTAGAAGTTTAAAAATTCTATTGGTTGTACTAGTTTTCTGAGGGAATGGCAGTCTTTCTTATCTAGCCATTGGGCAAATGATGCAGTTGAAGGGTTGTTTGGGAGAGAAGTTGACAAGAATAGAAGTAATGTGATACAATATAAGGGTCCACCAAATTCTATAGAGAACTAGGTTCTCTATCAGGTCCAACAGTACACACACAACATTAATTAAATGGAAAGAGGAATTTTACGCGGGAAATTTCCAGCTCAACGGGATTAAAAACCACGAACTACCCTTGTAAGATTTCAAATTAACTACTGAGCAACTTTTAGATTGCAACCTATGCAACCTAGGAATTAACCTCGTAATCCCTCACTAACATGTAATACTCTATTACAAGCCACTTTGTAATAACTCTATTACAAAGACTTTACAACATAACTAACTCTAGCCAAGACTTAAACACACGGGTTTAAGGTTTACAAACGGGTTCCTATACAATACTTCTAAACAAGCTAGATAGGAATGACACTTAAAGAGCTATTTCGAAGTTACAACTCAACTAAGGACATACAATAACTCTATGTGGGAACTGGTCCGTAGTTATTTTGTTCTTTGTTCTTGAAGCACTTGAAACTTGCTTGTTAGATGGTCACGTTGATAAGCTTGTGAAAAGTTCAAGACTTTGTTTTACCTCTCTTGCATGCACATATACATGTGTGACATCACTTACAATGATGCAAGCAAGGTAGGTAAAAAGTCTTCTCTGGAAAGTTAACTGCATCACTGTTCTGCACAGTAGTGTATGCAGACAACAACTTTCCAACTGGAAAGTTGACTTCGTGCAGTCTCCTTGGGAACTGGTAGAGACTTGGTCCTTCAGTTGTTCCTTCAACTTTTGAAGAGTTGAATCATATTCCCCTGAGTCCCATCATGAGATCTTGTGATCTTAAGGTCCTGTAAATGTGTAACAAGTTCCTTATCTGGTTCTTGATAGTAAGTTTGTTATATCATCAAAACATAAAGTAAAGTACTTGTAAGCTATCAATTTTCCCCCTTTTGATGATGACAAACTTATAATTGAAAATCCTAGAAAGAGGCATAAAGAAACAAAGTGTTAACCAGAAAGACCTTAAGTTCCCTATGAAGCTTTGCATTCCCCCTTAATCAGTGTAATTATTTTTTCCCCTTTTGGCATCATAAAAATATCACAATCAGTTAAGCAAGAAATAAGTCTAGTTACAAGTTAACTCATGCCACATATGTGTGCACAGTCATGATTAAGAACAAAGCACAAAAGCATAGTACAAACAACAAGAAGGGAAAAGCTTGCATTAACAAAGTTTTAGATTTTACAGCAGGAGCAGAATCAATGTTACTACCACATCCACACAGTCAAACAAACAAACAAAAAGTACCGCAAGTTATCATCAGAAGAACTGACACGGAGAGACTAGAGACTGAGAGGACAGAATCTAAGAGGCATTGAGAGGATAAGGTTTGGAAGAAGAGGAAATGTTTTGGAGGACTAGATCCATACGAACATTTTCTAACATTTGCTCATTGAGCAGTCTTTCTTTCAGGTTCTCCATTTGTTTCCTGAGCTCAGTGTTCTCCTTTGTCAGGCTAGCAACGTCTTCATTCTGAGAATGACTGGAACCATGTGCCTCCTGTAGCTAACTTTTCTGAATCTCAAGGATAGCATTCCTTGCTTTCAATTGCCTTATCTCAGTAGTAGCACTATTTTGAGCATTGATCAACTCAGAAATAGTTGAAGTTCTTGCAACCCCTCCAAATTTTTCTATACACACATTATTCAAGAGTGTTTTTTGAAAAATGTTGCTTCTTGGCACCCAGTTTAACTGGTCTGAGAGGAACCTTGAAATGTTCGAAGACCTTGGTAATAAGGAACCTATATGGCAGCCCATGATTACCATCTTTAAAATCAGCCACTTTGTTCATGTGCTTTATCATGATCCTAGGCAGATTGATGGTAATGAAGTCATCCACTGCTTCCATGAGGAACAAGTTTGCAATGATGGATCATTGCTCAGCTTGAAGGAGGAACACTTTGTTTACCATTTCAAATAGTAATTGATAAACAGGAAGGATGGCCTTCTTCTGAACCCGTTCCCCCTGCTAAACCACTATATCCTTCAAGATTCCATTTTTAAGGTTCTGAGTACAAACTCCTTGAACACTAGATAACCCTTCAGTGGGCATACCAAGAATAGATCCCAGCAAAGCAACGTCTAATACCATATCAACTCCATTCACCAAGGCACAAATGTGACCATCCTCAACCTTGTACAAGTCCGCATAAAAGCTTTGAACTTCCTCCTTATATACCCTAGCAGCATCACTTTTGAACAAATGTATCCAATGTTGGAAATCACATATTTCAACCAACTATCTCATACTGGCCTTCTCCAAGATATCAGAGGTGAATGTATGCCCTCATAGTACCTTTTGATTTCTCAATATTTCTTTCCAAGCACTCCCCGGATCATTAACCTTGGCCTTCTTTGATGAACCAGGTTCATCAATAGTATCAACCTTTCTCTTAGCAGTCTTGCGAACACCTTTCTACTTTTTATTAGACTTCACAAATTTTTCACCTGAGTTTTTCTCCATATTCTCAGTAGCAGCAGCATCAACAAGCCTAGTCCGACATTTTAAAGGAACATAAGGTCCCCTGTTTGGTTTGACAAGAACATGCTTTTGTGATAATTTCCTAGTCAACGTACTAGGTTCCTCCTCTTCTTCTTCATCCACACTCACAACAGGAACTAAATCCTCATTTACAACTTTGCCATCTTTTAGTAATTGTCTCCTCCTTGATTTAGTCTGACTATTCTTAAAAGTAGACTCAGGAGCCTCCTTCTTTTGCAACCTTGTTGTGGGTCAGTTAGATGTGGGGTTCTTCACCAATATCTACTCTTCGCCTAGGCAGACTTGCGATTGGTAAGTCATTAGAATCTTCTTCACTATTCTCCTTTTAACTGACAAACACAGGACCTGTCTCAGGCATGATTACATTCAAAGGCTCAATGTCCAAATGAGGAGAGGGAGCAGGGTCAGTACTAACCTGGGGTTCCTGAGTAGGACCCGGAGTTATGTCTTCTGAAGGCGGATCAGGTCCTTCAACAGGTTACCCAGTAGTACTTTCCTATGCTGAAGGATCAATAGGCCCACGTACACTAGCCTTCGGGACAGGCTCAGATGCTTCCCCCTAAGTCTTAAGACTATCATCGCTTCCTCCGACAAAAACCCCTTTATTTGCGAGGGAAAGCATATTTTTGATTTCTTCTTTTTCTTGAAGATTAATTAGAGGCTTAGGAGAAATAGGAGAGGCATATGTGGACTAAGGTTTGGGAACAGTCTCTGTTGAGTCGATGACTTGATTTCCCTCAACCTAGTCTGCTTTTGACTCTTTTTCTATAGGAGAGCTTGAGATGTTTTTATTTTCTTCATTCTCAGCAATATTTATGACATTCCTCTTTTTTAGCGAGGTAAGAGATAAGCTCTAGGCAACACCTCCTGCGAGAGTTGATGTTGGGTGACTCTTGAGAAAGCATGAACTTGAATGGGTAGGAGAGGAGATGGAGGGTAAGAGTGAATTTATTATAGAGTTTTGGTTATTAGTAGTATGATGAGGAGAGACTGGTGCTAGAGTTTTGATTGGTAAGGACTCGATAGTACTAGAGATCATTTGATCTTCAGCCATGGCGAGAAGAGGAGAAGATTTGGTAACCTGAAGAGAGAGTGAACATGCAGCAGGCTTGGAAGTATTGATGTGTGAAGTGTGGTGACAAAGATAGATGTATTTATAATGATGGAAGGATTGGTTAGAAAAAGGGTGGCATGTTTTAGAGAGATGGGTCGATCTTATAACTAGTGAGGCATTTGGATTTAAAAGATGCAAAACTAAAAGTTGATATGATGATGATGTGGCACTTATTTTGATTGCTCAAAATTGTGCATGAGAGAACATAGAAACTACTAACCTGTGTCAGGAGAACCAGGTTCTCTAACTGATCTTTTGTCTTTAAGCTTTGCCCTTTTTACCAGTGTGTGCGACTTCAAATGCTTAGTTGCTCTGTAATCATCAAGTGTGTCTACCTATAATGATATAGAGATGACTTAGACTTTACCAGAAAACTAGGTAAGTTTACATGAACGTTTCTTTCATAGCCAATCATTGAGGGACCGGGTTCTCAATAGGGTTTTATCAACCCCAATACTAGACGATTTTGCTTGAAGTGTTCTCTACTCAAGGCCTTGGTAAATACATCTGCAATTTGGTCTTTAGTGCTGCAGAATTTCATGCATATAAGACCTTTCTCAATATTATTCTAAGGAAATGGTGACGTACATCAATGTGCTTTGTCCTCTTTTCTTGAAATGAATTTTTTGCCATGTTGAGTACACTGGTATCATCACATAAGAGAGGCACACAGTCTGAGAATACTCCGAGATCTTTCAATTGTTGTTTAATCAACAAAAGTTGAGCACAACAAGAGGTAGCAGTTGAAAATGAAACAGAATTCTGCTTCCTTGTACCCCATGAGATTAAGCAGGAACCCAGGAAGTGTGCCATCTCAGAAGTGCTTTTCCTTCCACCAGCTATCCAGTATAATCAGCATCAGCATACCTAATAAGATAAAAAATGTCTCCTGAAGAGTAATTGAAGACAAGGTCCTGTGTTCCTTTGAGATATCTCAGTATTCTCTTGGTAGCCTTCAGATGAGATTCCTTTGGATTGGATTGAAACCTTGCACAGAGACCTACGCTAAAAACAATGTCTGGTCTGCTTGTAGTGAGATACAATAGTGACCCTATGATCCCTCTATACATGGTCTGGTTTATAGAGGATTCAGGTTCATCCATGTCTAGACGAGTAGCTATTGCAAAGGGCGTGTCAATAACTTTTGAGGCTTCCATATCAAACCTTTTCAGTATCTCCTTGATGTACTTTTGATGACTTATCAATGTTCCCTTCTTAGATTTCTTCACTTGAAGTCCTAGGAAGAAATTCAGTTCTCCCATAATAATCATCTCAAATTCACTCCCCATGAGTTTAGCAAATTCTTCGCAGGGAGAGTCAGTTGTGGCTCTAAAGATGATATCATCGACATACACCTAAACAATGAGTAGGTTACTCCCTCATTTCTTTAGGAAAAGAGTGTTGTCAATCTTTCCTCTTGAAAAGCCATTTTCCAAAAGGAATTTTCACAATCTTTCATACCAAGCCCTGGGAATCTGTTTAACTCGTACAATGCCTTATCTGGTTTAAACACATGATCAGGGTGTTTGTGACACTCAAAACCAGGAGGCTGCTTGACATAGACTTCTTCTTTTAGATAGCTATTTAGAAATGCACTTTTGAGATCCATCTGGAACAGAGTGAACTCTATATGAGATGCAAAGGCAATCAAAATTCTAGCGGCTTCCATTCGAGCTACAGGAGCGAATGTTTCATCATAATCAATCCCTTCTTCCAGATTATAGCCTTGAACCACAAGCCTTAACTTGTTTCTTATTGTATTTCGAAACTCATCGAGCTTGTTTTTGAACACCCACCTGGTTCCTATAATGGTTTGATCAGCAGGTTGAGGAACCAGGTGCCATACCTTGTTCTTTTCAAATTGATACAGCTCCTCTTGCATGGTTGTGATCCAGTCTGCATCTTTTAGCTATTCTTTTATATTTCTAGGCTTTATTTGGGAAAGAAAAGTTGAGAAGGCAAGTGAGTTCCTTGATTTTGATCTGGTTTGAACTCCTGAGTCAAGAGGAGTGATTATGATGTCAAGAGGATATGAACTTTTGAACCTCCAATTTGGTGTCGAGTCTCATTGGTAGAGGAACCATGCACATCTAACTAGGATTCTTGATCTGTTCTTACTTCACAGAGTGAGGTTCCTTGGACTGCATCTACAATTCTATTTTCATCTTTAGTTGTAGTAATCGGGGGACCAGGTTCCTCTCACATTGATGGAGATGTATTATTCCTTGACATGCTCATTATGTCTGCCTTTTTATTTGCTATTTCAGTTACTTCTCCTAGCATAGATAAGGGCTCTCCATCTTGATCAACATGTCTATCCTTTTTACAGGAGAGGTAAGCTTCATCAAAGATCACATGAATGTTTTCTTTTATACATTGAGTCCTTTTGTTGTAGAATTTGTAGGCTTTGCTTTGAGATGAGTATCCTAGGAAGATTCCTTCATCATTATTGGCATCGAACTTCCCAAGAGCTTCCTTTACATTGTTATGAACAAAGTATTTACACCCCAAAGTTCTAAGATGTGTCAGCTTGGGCTTCCTTCCATTCAGTAGTTCATATGGAGTTTTGTTCAAAAGGGACCGAATCATGCACTTGTTCACCAAATAGCACGCAGTATTGATAGCTTCTGCCAAAAAATATTTTGCGATCCAACTGTCAGTTGGCACTATTCTTGCCACATCTTCAAGAATTATATTCTTCCTCTCTACAACACCATTTTGTTGAGGTGTTCTTGGAACAAAACAGTTGTGAGTGATTACATTTTTAGTGCAGAATTCATCGAACTTGGCATTGTCAAACTCCGTCCTATGATCAGACCTGATGCAGGCTACTTTATTACCCATCTTCACTTGGATCTTTTTTACAAAGGCAACAAACACTTCAAAGGCTTCATCCTTGGTCCTAAGGAACAAGGTCCAGGTGAATCTGGAATAGTTATCAACTATTACAAAGATGTACTTCTTTCCTCCTCTGCTTGGCACCCTCATAGGTCCATACAGATCCATATGAAGGAGATCGAGTAGCCTTGCAGTGATGGCTTCCTTTTTGGGCTTAAACAAAGATCTAACTTGCTTCCCTTTTACATATGTATCACACACTTTTTGATCCTTGAAGCTTGATTTGGACAGACCACGAACAACCAGGTCCTTCCTGACTAACTTGTTCAACAGCGTGAAGCTTGCGTGACCTAGCCTCCTGTGCCATAGCTCAGTATCATCATCAACAACGCTTAGGCATCTTAAATCACTGTTCTTCAGTGACTCAAAATTATCTTCATAGATATTCTTGTATCTTATTGCCACTAGAACCATCTCACCTGTAACCAGGTTCGTCACTGTACAGATTTTTTACACAAACTCGACCTTGTTTCCCTTGTCACAGATTTGGGAAATGCTTAGTAAGCTATACTTCAAACCGTTCATGTAGTACTCATTTTTGATTGAGTGGAAGAGAGACTTCCCAATCCTTCACACTTCCAGAATTTATCCCTTTTTGCCATTCCCAAAGGATACACTCCCTCTTTGTAGGGCATTTAGTGAAAGGAAATCATTTGTACTCCTATTCATATGCTTTGAGCCGCCACTATCCATGTACCATTATAGGCTGCTTCCTTTCGCTGTTCCTTACACAAGAAGATTAGGAGTTAGCTTTAGAAACCCAAGCGAATTTGGGTCCCTTTTAATGAGAAAAGGGTGAATAAGGGATCTTTTGATCCATGCAGGTATTATATGTTTTTTAAATGAGGGACCAGGTTCTCTACTAGAGTTACTTTTTCAACAAAGGCTTTGTTTTTCTACTGTGACTAATATATGGCCTTACCGTTTTCTTTAAGGTGCCCATTGTTACTGTAGTGGGTGCAAAGTTAATTGTCACGTACATTAACGTACTTGCTATGAGGGTTGTAAGGGATCTTTTCCCTTTGAAACACAATCCCCTGCCTGTTTCCCCCATTGTTGGTGTACATGGCAGTGATAGCATCAGAGGACCAAGTCCGCTTAAGTGATTTTCAAGATCACTTTTCACTCTACCTAGGTCTTCTTGAATTTGTTTGCTTTTCTCAAGCTCAGCACACAGACTAAACTGCACTGACTTTAGCTTATTTTCAAGCTTAATTTGTGCCTCGTTTGCAACTTCCTTTCCTTTTTGATAATTTTCGGCCCTACTTTCCATTTTAGGTTTCCCAATGGTTTCCTTTAAGTCCATTACTACCTCTAGAAGGTTATCTCTTTCTTGTTCTACATTTTCAATCCTTTTCTTTAAGACATTTCTTTCTTTCTTCAGGTTCTCAATTGACTCTCTTAGATCGACTGCAACTATTACTAGGTCATCTCTAGACTGTTCTTCTTCTCCTAGTTCCACTGTTAAGACGTCTCTGCCATTTACAAGACTATGATAAGCGTCATTTAGCACATTTTCCAAAGACATGAGTTTCTTAGGAGAATAAGATTTTAAATTTCTTTGAACATCCAAAAAATTTACCTCTTCTTCATCGTCAGATTGGGCCATCAAAGCAAAAACTGAATCGTACTTGGTTGATTCACTTTTTACTGCCATCATAGAGTTTTTACATGGTTCATCATATTCTCTAGATTCACTTGAAGAATCTCCACATGCAGCAAGAGCTTGTCTCATAACATTTTCAGCGGCTTTTTTTCTATTGAAGCGCCTGTCAAGAACCAGGTTCCTGTTGGCTACTTTGTCAGAGTTGTTCTTGTACTAATCCTGCTTAAGGAGAGGGAAATCCTTGATGAAATGTCCGGGCTTGCCACATTTATGAAAGAGATCATAATTCTTTGGTTTGCTAGAACTTCCCCATTTTGGAATGCCTCCATTTCTACGAATCATCTTCTGGAACTTCTTGTTAGGTAAGTCATATCACCATCTTCACCACTTGACTCGTTGTTTTCTGTTTTGAGGACCAGGTTTTTCTCCTTCTTGGGTTGTCTTCTTTCACTGTCTTTCTTCTTTTTCATCTCATATGTTTTTAGATTGCCAACAAGTTCATCAATAGTTAGCTCCTACAAGTCCTTTGCCTTTGTAATGGCGTTCATTTTGCTTTCCCAAGAACTGGGTAGCACGATTAGGATCTTTCTAACCAACTTGTTTCTTGGAATAGTTTCACCAAGGGAGTGAATCTCATTAATGATGGAGGTGAACCGGGTTTGCATTTCTTGGACAGATTCATTGTCTTGCATTATGAAGAGCTCGTATTCAGTATTGAGCATATCAATTTTGGATTGCTTGACCTGTGTTGTTCCTTCATGAGCTATCTGCAGGGCTTCCCAGATTTCTTTGGCTGATTGACATGCTGATATCCTATTGTATTCATCCGGTCCAATACCACATACTAGAATTTTCTTAGCGGAAAAGTTCTTCTCTATGGCCTTTCTATTTGCATCTTTGAATTCTTTCCTAGTCTTGGGAATGGCCACTGGGGTCACTAAGGTTTTTGGTAGGAACAAATGGTCCACCATATATGACATCCCATAGCTCAGAATCTTGAGCCATGATGAAGTCATGCATTCTAGTTTTCCACCATCCATAATACTGTCCATTGAACATAGGTGGTCTCTAAGTAGACTGGCCTTCTTCGAAGTTTGGAGGAGCAGCAATGAGGATCCTTTCTAGGTGTTAACCTGATAGAAATAGTCTGCTCTGATACCTATTGACACAATATAAGGGTCCATAAAACTCCATAGAGTACCAGGATCTCTATCATGGCTAACATTACACACACAACAGTAATTAAACGACAAGAGGAATTTTACTTGAAAAATTCCCCCTCAACGGGATTAAAAACCATGACCTACCCTTGTAGGATTTCAACTTCACTAGTGAGTAATTTTTAGATTACAACCTATGCAAACTAGGAATTAACCTCTTAATTCCTCACTAACTTGTAATACTCTATTACAAGCCACTTTGTAAAAACTCTATTACAAAGACTTTACAACATGACTAACTCTAACCAAGACTCAAATACACTGGTTTAAGGTTTACAAATGGGTTCCTATAGAATGCTTCTAAACAAGCTAGATACGAATTACAATTAAAGAGCTATTTCAAAGTTACAACTCAACTAAGGACATACAATAACTCTATGTGGGAACTGGTCCGTAGTTGTTTTGTTCTTTGTTTTTGAAGCACTTGAAACTTGCTTGCTGGATGGTCACGTTGATAAGCTTGTCAAAAGTTCAAGTCTTTGTTTTACCTCACTTGCATGCATATATACATGTGTGACATCACTTACAATGATGCTAGCAAGGTAGTTAAAAAGTCTACCATGGAAAGTGTCACGACTCCAAATCGGACCCGATCGTGATGGCGCCTCTCGTGAAGACAAGGTCAGCCGACACAATTTCCCAAGTCAACCATTTTTCATTAAAAGTTGTTTTTATACCATTTATAAATCGTTAATCTCATAATGAACATTTAAAAGAAAAATGCAGAATAATTACACAAGCCCGACATCGGGGTGCCACTAGTCATGAGCATCTACCAAGGTCTGAATACAACAAAAATAGTAAAATGTACTAAGTACAGAAATGAAAATGAGAGGAAGGAAGAGGTGTTGCGAATGTCATGCAACCACCTTGCTAACTCTAATGACTCCGCATCTGAACAACCAACACTCGCCAAAATTTTCAAAAAACTCTTCCAAAACATATCCGAGCCTCATGGGACCCCGAACAAACATGCCAACACACCCCATAACATGATTCAAACTTGTTACAACCTTCAAAACGCTCAAAACAACATGAAAACATCAAATCACCCTCGAATTCAAGCCTAAGAATTCCAAAACTTCCGAATTCTGAATTCGATCAAATATCTATCAAACCTCGTCTAAATGACCTGAAATTTTGCACACACATCATAAATGACACAATGGACCTACTCCCATTTTCGGAATTCCATTCCGACCCCGATATCAAAATTTCCACGGCCGACTGAAAAATGCCAAATTTCCAATTTCGCCAATTCGAGCCTAAATCTACCACAGACCTCCAAAATACATTCTGGATGCGCTCCCAAGTCCAAAATCACCTAACGGAGCTAACCAAATCATAGAAATCCAAATCCGAGATCGAATACTAAAAAGTCAAAACTTGGTCAAACCTTTCAAATTTCATGCTTCAAGTGAGAACTGTTCTTCCAAATTCATTCTGATTACCCTGAAAACCAAAACCAACGATTTACATAAGTTATAATACATCACACGGGGAAAGCCATGCCCGATAACTAGCGAGCAAAGTACAAAATCTCAAAACGACCGGTCGGGTCGTTACATCCTCCCCCACTTAAACATACGTTCGTCCTCGAACGTGCCCAGAGTTGTTCCAAAAGCCAACCGATCGCTGAATAACCTTACCATGCATATGCCCGGGGGTGATCCCACGTCACCCTATCTAGTATAGGCTCGATAACACATTGTAACTGAAATTTCACAATCCGACCTAGACCATAAACCTTAGAACCACACTTCCATTGCCGAAATCATCCACAAGATTAGAATCTCACATCTATACTCTGAATAAGACAGAACAAGTTATGATACCCATACCTGCAACCTAGGGTGCAATTACATGATATACCACATAACTCAACACTGGTAGCGATAAATGCTAATCACAGCAGCTGCACACAACAACCGAATACCGATAGAAAATCTCTTATCAACTAAAGTCTCATTCCAACACTTTCATACACTCCCAATGATAAATGAAACACACAATAAACCATAACTATTTCATCAAACATTCATGAAGCCTACTTGTCCTTTGGCAAAGACCATGGTATGTTTCTGAGCCGAACCTCGATATTATCCTTCCAATATATTGAAATTGAATCCATTTGTATTCATTAAAGATCCCAATGATCTCATCTAATCCAGCACAACCACTCTGGTGACATGATACCTCAATACAGACTAAAGCTGCAATGTACGCAATTCGCGCACCAATAAGCAACAATCCGAATACACTTAAATCATAAAAAGTGACTCAAATGAAAGAGCTATATCGCAAGCTCACCGGTACTACCACACACAATGCTGAGAACCCGTCACATATCATAGAAACAAAACTCACAAATTTAACCCGCAGGATCATACCTCCACATAGCTTCGCTCCAATGCGCGACCTTATCCAAACACTAATCCACATGAAACACCTTAAGTCACTATGCTCAATATCGACGACCATGCGCAATATGATGTCTGAAACCAAAGCAATCATCATAACCACCACAAAGCCATTGACATAACATTACACATACCCAAAGGGACACAACCGATACGCCACCCACCGAGCAATACCTAGTACTCTTCCCACTTAATTTCCACTATGAATCCCCAATGGAACCACACCACATGTGCCTATAACCAGCAAATCATAATGCCTCGCAACCTAGAAAAATGGCTCTTAGATCACCTCAGAACATTAATAGCTCGATAACAATTGAATCAACATATCCCTCACTATTGGCAACTCAAAGTCAACCAAGTCGTCTCGATGCAGAACATACACCCGTATAGGTCTACCAATGAACATGTATCAAGGAGTTTCTAAAGTTGCTCCTTCAACTCCTTTAACTCTGCCGGTGCCATACGATATGGTGCCCAGCACCAAATCAATACTGAAATCAACAACTTTGCCTGGCGATATGCCAGACCATAAGAAACACCTCTGAAAAGTCCCTCACCAACGTAACTAAATCAATGGTAAGAGTCTCTGCACTGACTCCCATCAAGAAGGCCCAATTAAGAAAGATAATTCCTTCCCATCCATCCGCTGGGTCTTTAAAATATAAAACCACCCTACTAAGAGCATAATAAATCGAAACTCACCACTCAATCCGTGGCATTCCCGGCATAGCCAATAGTGCTGCCTTAGCGCAATAGACCAGAATAATACGATACGAAGACAACCAGTCTGTACCCAATGTCACATCCAAAATATAACATACCAAGCAACAAAATATCAACTCGGGTCTCTAAACCTCGATAGTCAGTAAATAGTGCCAATACACGCGACCCACAACCACAACATAGCCTAGATCATGAGAACTCCTAGTCTCTAACTCCATATAGCACACGAATCACCATAGCCGATCCCAATTCTGCCGTCCGAATACATACCACACCTCCAATACCCAATCATTCCACGAGAGATACTCTAAAATTCTTCTGTGCCACCAAGAAAACTCGAATATCAATAGTTGATCTACCAAGAAAGTACCGCAATACTACCAAAGTACCATTAACTTAATCACATTGCCTTTTTTGAAACATATACCCTCGCCAAATCACTCCAATTAGCAATACCATTTCCGTAATCATCTGAAGATCATTTCCCTAATCATCTGAAGCTCATTTCTCTAATTATCTGAAGTTCATTTCGCTAATTATCTGAAGCTACTCGCTGCCTAAGAGTTTTATGACCTTCCCTTTAGAACTGAACCATAACCTTACACACGCAATCTCAATCCTCCACAACATATTGCATATACCATACCATCCTAGGATAACATGAGAACTTCGTACAATTTCTAAGCCACAAGCAACTATGTACTCAACCAACCAAGAACTTTCCAGTGACCCCATCTATCCGAGTTTCCTTCTAATTTACCTTCAACTAGATACTCCTTCTTGCTATAACACCACAATTCCTCCACTCCGACTCAGCATGTGAGACACAAGCATAAAACCACACCGTAGCTCATAAGTCGCCGAATACTTTCTGAGATATTCCCACAAGCACCACGTTCAAAATACTTACCCTGAAGAGGCCTCCCACGAATCTTGAGCCATTACCTTCACCTTTCTGATACTGATATATAGAAGCCCATAATTGATATAGAAATACCATAGATCTTGACACCCTCCCAATGCAAACCTCAGTTGAAAATACAATCTAAAAATCTCCAATTATTACATGCGAAATCTTGAGCACATTAGAACCATTCCCGAGAGTCATCCACTATACTCAAACCGCAATTAGCCCGATCAAAAGACCCGAACAACCTGTGCCTCATTAGCACTTCTGACACTGCAAAATGTAACCTTACCTTAATGCAACCAAGCAACTTCCTACCTATGCACTGCACAACCTTACCAATAACCACTCAAGACATCCCGTGATTCTCATACACCTATGAAGCATAATATAAGCTTTGTCAAAATTTTCCTTTACTCGAGCCATCCTCAGTCTTAATCTCCGTAAGCCATAACTGATTCACTAGCACACCTCAAACTGGAACCAACATATCACCTAACCATGCAATCGCCTAATCAATAGCAGTCTCCCCCACTTGGCTCGAAGCCAAAGACCAAAACACACACAATAACTCATAATGCATATACCCTATTGTTGCCATAATACCATAGTGAGATTAAACTCAATCCTTCATAAACTCTTGAAACACAGACCATCTGGTACTTAAAATCTTTTGCAAATCTCGCATTCACCCTCGCAAAAATCAAGACCACTCTCTTAAATGGCCCAAATTTAAATTTTAATATATATTTTTCACTTGTAAATGAGATTTTCTAACATACAACATAAAGATCACACATCCTCAGAACACTCCGTAGGAGATAACCCACCTGCTTTGCCTCCAACTAATATTTTTGTATACCTTCCACCGTCATAAACATTACGCAGTCACTTAGTATTCCTGAGTCTGAACTTCTACCGCATCATGAAATTTTTTTTTAATTTCACTCCCGCAAGGAAACATGGAAAGATTCTTCACACGCCCATAACGTGGGGCTATACCTTGAATCAAGATGGAAATCAAGCACCTAATAGTTCTTCTATCCTCCAGCAGACCTTTCTCGTCACTTCTAAATCATATGAATACATCTCGCAGTCACATAATACTCATCATGTAACTATCCAGTCATCACTTTCCTTAATAGGGACACAATAGCACATATAGATCCAGAAACACGTGTTCATGCAATCAACACCTTGGTGCTCAAGATATACATAATAATCCAGCCTCAAGTATTCTAGACTGGCCCAACATCAACACACAGAGGTCATATCTCACCCTCGATTAGGGAATCATGAGCCATCGATGCAAATATAATACTGAGCGCTTTTGCACGCACACGAACGCGTGGAAGGAATTCAAAGAGTTACATTTCAAGCTAAATCAAAGGACGCATAATAAGAATTCAAGAATGTGAAGTTTTTCTAAAGGTTCTGCAACCTCTCGAGGATAAATACAGACGTCTCCATACCGATTTGTGAGACTCTACTAAACATGCTCATGACTAGTGAGAGCTATGTAACCTAGGCTCTAATAACAACTTGTCATGATACTAAACCGGACCCGGTCGTGATGGCGCCTCTTGTGAAGACAAGGCCAGTTGACACAATTTCCCAAGTCAACCATTTTCCATTAAAAGTTGTTTTTATACCATTTATAAACCGTTAATCTCATAATGAACATTTAAAAGAAAAATGTAGAATAATTACACAAGCCCGACATCGGGGTGGCACTAGTCATGAGCATCTACCAAGGTCTGAATACAACAAAAATAGTAAGATGTACTAAGTATAGAAATGAAAATGAGAGGAAGGAAGAGGTGCTACGAACATCATGTAGCCACCTTTGTAACTCTGATGACTCCGCATCTGAGCAACCAACACCCGCTACCGAATTCTGAAATACCTGAATCTGAACACGAGGTTCACGGAGTAATGTGAGTACTCCAACCCAGTAAGTAATAAGAGTAAATATAGAATGAGAAATAGGAAACAATGAATCCACATTTATGTTAAACTCAATAAGCACATAGGCTGCTAAATCAGAATACGAGTCGATCACCACTTTTAGAATTCAGCTTTTGATAAAAATTATTTAAAATGACTTCCGACAATTCAGTAGGGGTTCAATACCATTTTTAATAAAAGAGCTGAAATCATAATCACCCATCGGGCAAAACATAGTTCGTAAACAGCCTCTCGGGCAAAACAAGAGTCATAAACACCTCCTAACAAGAAAATCTCAGTGGAAATAACAAAAGCCAAATCAGTGATTAAGTTCTGAACATCTCATAAACCCCAGCTTAAATGAAAGTTGCTTAAAAACATTTATCTATCATTTTCGACAGAGGCTCAGTACAAGGATGAGTGAAAACAGTCATTAAATCAACATATTATATAGAAACTCAATCTAAAGAGAAGTGAAAATCAATAAGTTCATAATCAGGACCCTCAGGAAACATCACTCATGTGCATGTATATATCTATCGGCCCTCAGGCTAGCCTCTCAATCACTCATGACTCAATTCGTACCAATCAGCGCTCACTCTCAATACTCACGCTCAATAGGTACCATATAGTAACAGCTGGGACGTGCATCCCGATCCGTATATCGTTGCGGCGTGCAGCCCAATCCATATATATAGTCGATTGTGCTCACTGGGGATGTGCAGACTTCGGAGGGGCTCCTACAGCCCAAGCACTATATCATTACGGCGTGCAGCCCGATCCAACATATAACTGCAACGTGCAGCCCGATCCATATATATATATATATATATATATATATATATATATATATATTGCTGCGGCATGTAGCCCGATCCATAGATATATAATCCTCACAACCAGGCCCTCGGCCTCTCTCAATTATTAACCTCACAATCAGACTTTCAGTCTATCTCAGTCATCAACCTCACAATCAGACCCTCGGTCTATCTCAGTCATCAACTCACGATCACTCGGACCATCAATAAAACAGGGAACCTAGCCCAAACATTTTTCACATTTCTAAGAAATATAGTGATAAAACCAGATTTAACAATAACCGGGTAAAAACATGACTGAGGATATGCTTTAAAAAAAATAGAGTGAGAAAAAATAGTAAAAATTTCCTTAAGGGTCTCAACAGGTCGTCACAAGGCCCCAAACATGGCCTACAGCCCAAAATATAATATCAATCTCTATAACATGGAATATCATAAGGTTTTAAATCAAATACGCGACTTAACAATCGTACGGGACGGACTAAGTCACAATCCCTAATGGTGCACAACTCCACGCTCGTCATCTAGCATGTGTGTCACCTCAAAATAACACAACGATGTGTAATTCGAGGTTTCAAACCCTCAGGACAATATTTACAATCAATACTTACCCTGATTCGATCCAAACTCTAGCCCGTGATGCCTCACCCCCACGAATCGATCTCCGGATGCTCCAAATCTAGCCAAAATCAGTACATAATCATTAAAATATGCTAAGGGAGCGAAGCCCACTTGAAAATATCCAATTTAACATCAAAATCCCAAAATTGCTCAAACACGGCACCCGGGCCCACGCTTCGAAATCCGACAAAACTTACAAAATCCGACAACTCATTCAACCACGAGTCTAACCATACCAAAATTACTAATTTTTGATAACAATTCAGCCTCCAAATCTTCAAATCTTATTTTCAAATCCCTAGGTCCAAATCCCCAATTTACACCTCAAAAACATGTAATCTAGTTGAATTATTCGATGATAATTCAATATTATGGAGTAGAAATGATCGCAAGTGACTTACATCAATATTTCACATGATTTCTTGCTCAAAAATCGGCCCAAGCCGTGTTCTTTCACCAAAAAAAGGTCAAAATGAGCTTAAAAATGTAACAACTTTAATAAATCCGATTTTGGTCGCTAAAGGCTTAATTCCCGTCGCTAAAAGGTTCAATCTGGTTGCTAAAAGCTGCATACCAGATCTGATGCACCAGCAGTCTTTAATTTCACTAAAAAAGGCTCAAATGCCATCATACGAACTCAGAATTCGATGATTCTTGTCCCTTTGAGTCACAAATGATGACACGAACATAGTCCTTTAATCGAAATTCAATTCGGAGCTTGTTTTCTCAGTGCGATATTCATTTCGCTCGTCAAACAATTAACTCATGATTCGCGTCAAAACCCAATCGCGACTTGATGAAATTAGAACAAACTTTCCAGATCTCTCCTATAATTCGTTATCAAAATTCTGAAAGTCTCAAAATCAAATTTCAATCTCTAGTACTAAAAATGGACCTTTGGATCATTACATGTTTATGCTCAAAACGCCAAAATCTTCCAAAAATTCTTTGAAAACATATCTGAGCCTCATGGGACTCCGACCAAACATGCCAACACACCCAATAACATAATTCAAACTTGTTCCAACCTTTGGAACGCTAAAAACAACATCAAAACATCAGATCACCCTCAGATTCAAGCCTAAGAATTTCAAAACTTTCGAATTCCAAATTCAATGAAGAAGTCTATCAAACCTCATTTGAATGACCTGAAATTTTTCACACACATCACAAATTACACAACGGACCTACTCCCATTTTCAGAATTCCATTCTGACCCCAATATTAAAATTTCCATTATCGACCGGAAAATACCAAATTTTCAATTTCGCCAATTTGAGCTCAAATCTACCACAGACCTCCAAAATACATTCCAGACGCGCTCCCAAGTCCAAAATCACCTAACATATCTAACCAAATCATAGAAATCCAAATTCGAGATCGAATACTAAAAAGTCAAAACTTGGTCAAATTTCATGCTTCAAGTGAGAACTGTTCTTCCAAATTCATTCCGATTACCCTAAAAATCAAAACCAATGATTTACATAAGTTATAATACATCACAGGGGGAAATCCATGCCCGAGAACTGGCGAGCAAAGTGCAAAAGCTCAAAACAAATGGTCGGGTCATTACAGAAAGTTGACTGCAACACTGTTCTGCACAGTAGTATGTGCGGGCAGCAACTTTCCAGCTGGAAAGTTGACTTCATGCAAGCTCCTCAAGAACTGGTAGGGACCTGGTCCCTCAGCTGTTCCTTCAACTTAGTTGAATCATATTCGCCTGAGTCCCATCTTGGGATCTTGTTATCTTGAGGTCTTGTAAATTTGTAACGAGTTCCTTATCTGGTTCCGGATAGTAAGTTTGTTAGATCATCAAAACATAAAGTAAAGTGCTTGTAACCTATCATAATGATTTTCATTTTGACAAAGGGCACATTTCCAAGTCTGTTATGCCACAATACATCCATATTGCCTTTAGTATAGAATGATAAAATTTACTAGGAACCTTAGAAAATGGACTTGTAAAAGAAAGTTGTTCTTTAATATTTTCATATGCACTATTTACAATTGGATAAGAGAAAACACACTTATTGACATGCAATGACCTATTTACAGTAGAATGAAAGGGACAATGTGTGTCACAAGTGCAACTAGTAGAAGTAGGGGACAAGGAATTAGTGGTCTTTACTGCAGGGCTTGCACTATTGCTCATCAGGCAGCTTGGGCATAGAATGTACAACCCATATTTGACTCTACCGATCACCAGAGGCCTCTTCATTGAAGGGGCCTGCAGAATGCAATAATGTTTAACAAAAGCAACAAGACAATTGAGATGAGAGGCCAAAGAGTGAATAAAGATCAAATTGTATCTAAAGGAGGGCACAAATATCACTTTGTCTAGAGTTATCGTAGGAGTAGTTAATATCCAATTTTTCCCCGTGTATTTTATATACTCAAAATATTCTCAAAAATAGTATGTGTATGCATACATAAGCATGCCCAAGAGTTTGGGTATTTTTCCCTAATTTTCTAAGATTTGCAAAATCGATTTATTGTCTATTTTAGCAGTATAAAATCCCATAATTATTCTTAAAATTACCATTTTTGTGTATAATTTATTTTCACCCTCATATTTATACCAAAATATAATAAAGGTGATTTTTGCATATTTTTTACAAATTTACTAGATATTTTAAACTAAAATTGCAATTATAACCTATATTACGCTTAATGGCATTTTACAATTATAAAATTATTCCAAGTATTTTTAGATTAATGTTTATATATTATTAATTAATTCAGTGCTTTTAATTTGTTTTAAAATCATTTTTTAACTATTTTTATATAAATTAAAGCTGAGAAATTGGTTATTTAATACACAGCCATTTCAATTGCAATTGTAGCCTCAATTTAACCCCCAATCACACCCCTAATCAACGACCCAATTTTATTATAACCCAACCCATACCCTTTCCTATCATACCCAAACCCGGTCCCCATTTAACCCGTTTAATCCCAGCCATTAATCTTTTAGATCAACGGCCCCCCTCATCCCTTTCCTTTTTTTAATTCAAACGACCCCTTTACCCTGCCTCATTTTCTTACCAACCGCCGCCTCTGAAATCCTCCACTCTCTCAAACTCTCTCGAGGGTTCTAAAACCCTCGACGCCTTTTGCCATCTCAGACCGGAGATCCACTGGAATCTATGGCCACCAAAGCTGTGGGGATCTCACACCCACCCCCTGGTGCTCTTATACACCGGTTTCCTGAAGATTCAAGGCCTGACCTTGAAGATCTCTACCCAGGTTTCATTCGATTCAGGGTTCCATGGTCGTCTCCGGATTTACTCCGGCGTATCATGGTCATTCGAGCCTGAGTCTAACTCCTTTGGCTTATATCCAAGAGTTTTCCAGGCCTTTCTCACTTCTAGGTTTTCTGAAAACCTAACATTTTGAGGTTCTTCTAATTTCTCTAGATCTGTCCTAGATCTGTGTTTATCTTAAGGTCTCAAAAGGCTTTTTTCGAAACTTTGCTTTTAAACCTTTCACCTTCTCGGATCTAGGGTTTTTTTGACTTTTAACATGCTCTACTGTGATTCTTATATGTTTCTTCTACCTTGTTCTTACGAGTTCTTCTACTGTATTTTTTGCATAATTGATCTTTTATTATGTTATTCATGAATTTCTTCTACTGGGAAGTACGTGTTCCTTTATGATTTCTGCACTTATAACATTAATATTTTTTGCCTGACTTACTTGTTTTCATCTCTAGATTCGATTAATGGTAAAAACCCTAGAATTTGGGGTTCATTCGAGTTTTGAGGCTACTTGCTATGTGATTTACTTGTGCTTTATCTCTGAACTTGCTTGATTTCAAAAACCCTAATCTCTTGGACTTATTTGAGTTCCTGGAGTTGTTTCATCTACTGCTTCACTAAGTTTCAAAATCATTGCTTTAATTTTTTTTTCTTCATACGATTCTAACCTCTTGCTAAACTCTATAAGACCTTTTCACTTGTCCTTTTGCATGCTATCTGATATTCCCTCTTCTCTGAGATGACTACCATATTCCTATAGTCTACTACTTACTTATTTTGCAATTGCATAACACTTTCCCTTTGTCCTAAATTCATCCTCTCATGCCTGTTACTTGTGTATTCTTTATATGTGCTGAACTTCCCTTCTAAATGGCTGTCAATTGTGATTGATTTCATACTTCCTTTGTATAAGTTTGATTGATTCCTTTCCATGTTTTCTGACTTCCCTATTACTCGATTTGAGTAAAAGTTTCCCTTAGCTTTTCTGACTTGGTTCATTCATGGACCAATACTTACAAAATCTTTGACCTCCTTGATTTACTATATGCTGATGGATCCTTACCTTATTTATGTTAACCGTGTATTTTAAACTTCTTCCCTTAATTAAACCCTCCATGTATTTACCCCTAATGGCCTACTTTGCACAAGTTGTTTATTTTATTTCTTTCCTTAAATAGTTCTTACCGTTTGAATCTGAATTCCTTAATTAAAGGAAGTCTTGATTCTTAGTTGATATTCAGTTCCTTAATTGTTTCCTTACCTTATTTTCTGCATGTTTCTTACACTATAAATACCTGCTTTTTCATTGAAAAGGGAGAGAACACTCGAGTCTTTTCTGAACTCACACTCACACACAAAGTATTATCTCTTGCTGTTTGTACTGTGGTTTCTTTGCAAGACTTCTGCTCTCTTTTGCTTGTCTCTTTCTGAAACTGGTATGTCTTTTATTTAAACTTTGCTTCATCCCTATGTGTTTATTCTATAGTCTCATTCTTTTGTGTGGTTTGTTGTTCATGTTCTATAACTTATGCTAAGTATTTTTCCTTCTTTGCTTCTATTCATATGAATCCCTACCCCTAATCCCTTCTATGTGCTGAGAAAAGCCTTGGCCTGACAGTATCCTAATTACTGCCCAGGCCATGGTTTGACCTTCAATAGGTCCTAACTCTCCAATGTTTGGCTAGTAGGCTGGTCAGGGGTGTGCCAACATTCTATGTTGCTGGGCATGACCACCAGCCTGCATGTGCATTCCTTAATTCCCTCTATTTCACTTACACTTGTTCCTAGATTCTAAGTTCTGCCCCCTTCCAATGAGCCTTGCCTTGGGACCTTGAGTTCCCTCTGAACTTGGACATTGGAGGGCTGGCCCTTCCACACTGCACTTTAATTCAGTTCTGTAATGATATCTGGGTGTAATCATTGCCTGGAGTCCTTGAAACTCCTTGGAACTTTAATATACTCCAGATAAGAGAAAGGCTTTGGAACCTGACCCTGGCAGTTGGTTAATATCATATTGTTAGACCTTGGGTCTGAATCAACTCTGATGTAATTTTATTTTCTGTTTGATTCATTTGGTCTGTAATAAATTT
Organism: Nicotiana glauca; assembly: GCA_026770625.1. Taxonomy (NCBI): domain Eukaryota; kingdom Viridiplantae; phylum Streptophyta; class Magnoliopsida; order Solanales; family Solanaceae; genus Nicotiana; species Nicotiana glauca. Next base: position 34,284 of record MU672722.1, on the reverse strand, counting down.
GTAATAACTCATGGGGTTTTAGTAAAAAGGGGAGGGTTATTTATGTATGCTTAAGGGTAGATATCCTGCTTATAGGAGTTTTTCTTTGAATTTCTGCACTTTCATATATAGAAATCATGCTCATAGGAATTCTGCACTGTCACATGTAGAAACCATGCTCATAGGAACTTTGTATATCATATAGATCTCCTGCTCATAAGAATTTTGCATATAGAGACCACGTCTTTAAGATTCTGCATTTTTTGCATCTATCATTAGGCAAATAGTTATAGGTTAAATAATAATCAATTGCATCCAAGATACCATGCTCGTAGGATTTCTGCATTCCTGTTATGCCTGTAAAATATGTTTAAAATTAACAACTCTAGAAAATATGCGTATAGGGACTATCAACCAAATCTGAATCACTCGTTTTAAGATTAGTCTGTCAGTAGTAACCAACTACAGAACTCATATCATTCTGTCAAAACTGGCAACTTTCTGTAATCAGTTTACTTCTTTACTTCTAAAACCAGTAGATTCCATGCCTATATGTTATCACTTAGGTAAACCAGTAGGCTACTAATTAACTGCATCAGTCTTCGATAGGTTACAACCAGGTGAGCCTAATGCAGATTTCTTGTCTAAAAATATGGGTTGAACCAGTCCGCTTAACGCTTAAGTCTAATGTGGACCTAATCAGTATATGCAAGACATGCTAAACTACATGATTTCTGTGATTTGAGGAGGCCTACTTGAGCCTTTAATTGTTTTACCTCTCCATTAATTTCATTATGTGTTTTGATTGGCGCCCTAGAATTTTATCCTTTTTAAACCTCTAATAGCCAGGCTTCCTCCCATTAGGATTAGTAGTCCTAAAAGCCTCCAGGACTGATATGAGTGGGACGGATAATAGCATGATATAGGTAATGACACTGTTTTGCGCTTAATACCTTAACGAGGTGGGAAAGGGTAAATATGGATATGATGACCACGCGATAACACCACGTGTATAAACAGTTACCGGGTGTTGTATGGGGTGATCCATATTATGTATAAACCTAGGACCCCTTCCCTTATTTGTCCATTTTATTTTGCCAAACTCCAGCTTTTAAACTGCTTTTAACTTGCAGCAACTAGGTAAAAATTTCTCTTTTATTCAAAATTTCAAAACTTCTTCCTCTATCAAATTTCAGTTTCTTTAACTCCCTTAATCCCTTGCAACCATTATGTGAAAATCCCTCTTTGTATTCATAATTCTTGTTTGCCTACTTGTTGTTTGTATTTAAAGTCACAATTGTAGCATGGCCGGGAACCACACTAGTGGATCTTGAGGGGTGCCTAACATCTTCCCCTCGAGATAATGTCTATCCCTTACCCGAACTCTGGTTTTCAAAATTCAAAACCCTTAGTGTCCTAATGCACTTAATCATTAGGTGGCGACTCTTCAATTCCAAAAACCAATTTCCAAACGGGAATAGAGTTGTCCTCCCAAATGCCGTGAACCCGATCTCTCTCTAGAGAGAGAGAAAAAGGGGGCATCGACAACATGGCGACTCTGCTGGGAACTCTTTAGGCTTCTACCACTGCATGTTATATGTGACTTTATTGTTTTCTTTATTGCTTTGTTTAATACCTTTCGAAACTGACTTGTCTTTGTTGGTAGCAACCACCAAACCAATAGAACAAGGGTTTCTTTTTCTTTAACGCCTTCATTTACTGCTTTCCTTCAATACCGTTGTAATTTCTGAGCAATTTTTGTAATTATTATGAACGTGAAAATATGTGAAAATTTGTTTTATTCTTGTAATTGCATCTTCAACATCATATTACACTCGTGCCAACAAATACCATAGCAATGCTTGATGAGAGGTTGCGCTCTTCCAATATTATTACCCCCTAAATTTTGGCAAAGGCGTATTTGCAGTAAAACTAGTCGATCAGCGGTGCAGTCAATGGTTCTGTGCCTTTCCCTCTTGAGTTGTCCCCTCAAGGGTACCGGTATAGCACCCCATAGAAACCTTATTCTGTTTAACCGTTCATGCATCACTATCAAACCTAGTCGAGTCAGTTATGTTGTCCACATAATGACTCTTTAAGATAGCCTTATCCAAAGTCCACTGGGTTCCCCTGGAACCCAAATGGACAATACCATACTCTATGCATTTATTTGGAGAACTAAATGCTGTTTATGCCAATTATTGATTTAAATAGTCGAGTCCCGCGGGGGTGAGGGCACTTTATTTTGCAGGAAATGAGGCACAAAATCCCCAGATTCGGCATGGTAACCAATATTCACCCAAGGTTGCTAAGATGGTAGGAGGACCTTCATTCCAGTGATCGGACTCTTGTCCGCAAGTATTTGGGAAACTTACCCTCTCTTTTGGAAATTCGGCCGGACAACAAAATCATAGAGGCTGCGACCTTATTCTGGGACAGTGATAGATCGGTATTTCAATTTGGAGACCTTGAAATGACGCCATTGCTCGAGGAAATAGGTGGATTAGCCAGTATTCCTTGGGCGACTCCAGGTTTACTCATGCCAGAAAATCGCAAGGGTAAGGGTTTCTTCAAAATGATGGGGCTGAAGAAAAATTTAGATTTGACTTGTTTGAAGGACTCCTATATTCCTTTCGACTACCTGTATGAGAGGTACGGTCATAGCAAGTCCTACCGCACCTATCCAGATGAATTCACCCTCAAATCATTGGGGCATATCCACAGGAGAGTTTTCGTCTTCGTGTTCTGCTTCCTGGGAATGATAGTGTTTCCCATGAAGAAGGCTAGGATCCATACTAGACTAGCCATGGTCGCCAAGACACTAATGGAGGGGATTGAAGGTCCACATTTCAGCATAGTGCCCATGATTGTTGCGGAGATCTACCGAGCTTTGGAAAATTGTCAACAAGGGGACAGTCATTTTGAGGGTTGCAACTTTTTACTCCAACTCTGGCTTATAGAACATCTCCAAAAGGGTCGATACCGTCAAGAGCTTCCGCGAAGGCCGTGGAATGATCATATAGCCTTTCACCATCCCAATAGAATGAACTATATGCATGACATGTTTGCTCGGCCGGGGGATGCTCGACGATGGGTAGAGTTGTTTGAAAACTTGAAAGAAGACAAGGTGCAGTGGATGTTCGAATGATTCCCCAGTGGAGAGTTCATCATCCACTCTAAGGACCCTCTATTTCTTATACTCATGGGTCTGAGGGGAACTTATCCCTATGTCCCTCTCCGAGTCATGAGGCAGATAGGAAGAAAGCAAGTCGTACCAAAGGTCGAAAAGATTAGTCATTTCAGGGCTGACTTCCAAAACGACGACAGCCCATACAAATGTCAAGCTCAGCACATGTGGAACAGTAAGATCATCCTGGAAAAGGATTCCATAGAGCCTGACAGATATCATGCCGGCTATACCTCCTACTATCTAGGTTGGTTAAAAGAAGATCATGCATGGTTAGGACAGTCCGAGTCTGCTCGAGATCACAAGGTCATCAATGAAAGGGCTGAGATACAGGTTAAGTATAATCAGTTGCGCAAAAGAATCAGGGAGTGCGAGAGTGAGCATCAGGAGATTTAAGAAGCCAATCAAAATTTGATTGAGGAATGGAAGGATATGGCTGTCAGAGCCAACAAGCGCCTAGGGCATTTGGAGCGAGGGTTAGTAGAGCTGGAAGGGAAGTTCATCCGGAGGATCGAGAATTGCCAAAACACCGAGGGTAACGAAGGAGGACATTTGGCTAGGGGCTTATCTGCTGCTAGGATTGCGTGAGCTGGTGATGCTGTTCGATGAAGCCAAAGATGCCGAGTCTGGGGAAGGTCCTTCTGGGACCAAATAGTTAGGATTTTCTTTTCTTTTCTGCTTTGAAATGTAATAAGGCCAACGACCATTAGTGACATTTTACTTTATGAAATTTTAGTGTCGTTTTGAGATTCATCTTATTTTTATCAATAAAATGAGGCATTTAGCATTATAAGTTCTCCAAATCAACTTGTCACTACGCCTACCTTGGGCACAACGAGGCACCCAATCTAGGACACGATTTATATTCTTGTACTATGTGTTTAAATATTGCAATATTTTTCACAGAATCCGTACTAACTTGCAACCTTTTTGTTTTTACTTTTATTATTTTTTTAATTTCCCCTCCCCAAAAAGGTTAGCTCGTGCATTCTGGCATCGTCATTCTACTCCACAAGATCTAAGGGCCCTCCACCTCCTCCTCCTCCAAGTCCTATCAAAAGCAAGAACAAAGAAAAAATGGAGAACGTGAAAAACATCAGAAAAGACGAATCAGCTGAAAGGGTAGAGGTTCCTCATGGTGTTCAGGTATCCAAACAAAGTGCCGCTCAGCTTGAACAAAAGTTACTAAAATTTCAAGAAGAACTAGACCAAGTTCGGAACTTGGCAAGTCTGTCATTCTCCCTCACGACTGTCGATGCCCCCATTTTCTAAAGCGAAATCGGGTTTACGACATTCAGGAAGACAACTCTATTCCCGTTTGGGAATTGGGTTTTTGGAGTCGAAGAGTCGCCACCTAATGATTAAGTGCATTAGGGCACCAAGGATTTTTAATTGGAAAACCAGAGTTCGGGTAAGGGCTAGAAATTATCTCGAGGGGAAGGTGTTAGGTACCCCTCAAGATCCACTAGTATGGTTCCCGGCCATGCTATAATTGTGACTTTGCATATCAATAAATACATATACAAAAACAGCTTTCACATGATGATTGCAAACAACGGGAAGAGTAAAAGTTAAATAAACATGTTGAATTTTGGGAATAGTCGATTTCATAATTATTTAAGGGATATATAAATACGGAAAATGGGGGTCAAATAATTGATACAAACAATCAAACACGGAATGGAATGGGGCAAAAATTCGGAAAGGGAACAGTACTAGAAATTGAATCACCAACAGAGATTTTGAATAATTAAAGACGGGGTTTAAAAGAACTGAAAAAGAAGTAAACACATAAGAGGGAGGGGGTCCTAGGTTTATATTTAACATGGATCACCCCACGCAACACCCGATAACCATTTGTACACGTAATGTTATCGCGTGATCATCATATCCATGTCTACCCTTTCCCACCCCATTAAGGTATTAAGCGCGAATTGGTCTCGATTATTATTGTGTGCTATTACCCGTCCCATTCCTATCAGTCCTGGAGGTGTAAAGGACTACTAATCCTAAAGGGAAGGGAATTTGGCTTTTCAGAGGTTTTAAAAGGTTAAAATACTAAGGTGTCAGGCAAAACATATGAAAGCAGTTATGGGAATACAAACACTTAAGGCTCAAATAAACCTCCTTTCATCACAGAAAATCATGTAGCTTAGCACGTCTTACATGTACTGATTAGGTCAAAATTTATACTTGGCATTAGGTAGACTGGTTCATTACATATTTTCAGGCAAGAAATTCATATTAGGCTCACCTTGCTGCAACTTATCGAAGGCCAACGTAATTACTTAACTACGTATTTATTTGCCTAAATGATGACCTATAGGCATGGCACCTACAAGTTTGGGAAAACAATGCATACTGATTTAAGAAAACATTGTCAGCTATTTAAAAGAGAACGCGTTTCAGCAAGAGACCATGAATTTTAAAACTGGTAATTCATTATTACTACAGGTCTTAGACTTATAACAAGCAAAGCGATTCAGATTTGATTAATTTCTATAGGCATGCTTTCTATAGCATTTGTCGACTTTAGAACACATTTGAAGATATAATAAAAGTGCAGAAACCCTATAGGCATGACATCTAAATGTTGTATTTTGCATGAACATGACATCTGATCGCTTTATTTGGTTATTAGGCCCTATAAACATTTGCCTACCGAGAAGTGGATATGCAGGAATCAGAAAGGACCTATTGCCATATTTTCTATATGCAAAAATCCTATAGACATGGTATCTATATGAAAACATACTGAAATTAAAATTCTATAAACGGGTTATCTATATGAGATTATGCTGAAATTAAAGAAATCCTATAGGCAGGTTTTCTATATGAGAACATGCTGAAATTAAAAGAAATACTATAGGCAGGTTTTCTACACGAGAACATGCTAAAATCAAAGAAATCCTATAGGCAAGTTTTCTACATGAAAACATGCTATTAAAGAAATCCTATAGGCAGGTTTTCTACACGAGAACATGCTAAAATTAAGGAAATCCTATAGGATGGTTTTCTACCCCTTTTGCATACATGTTACCCCTTCCCTTTTCACTAGTCACCCCAGAGATTATTACAGAGTTTTATTACAGCCCAAAAATGATTTGAAAAGAAATCAGAAATAACATTACAATCAGAACTCCTAAACTGCGTCCAAGGAGCCTAATTCGAACTCCAAGTCTAATAATATGGTATGAGCCAACTGCTAGGATCGTGTCCTAAAGCCTTTATCTTACCAAGGGTGTGTCAAAGTTCCAAGGAGTTTCAGGAACTCCAGGCAATGCTCACACCCCAGGTATCATTGCAAAACATTGGATTAGGGTGCAGTGTGGAAGAGCCAGCCCTCCAATGTCCAAGTTCAGAGGGAACTCAAGGTCCCAAAGCAAGGCTCATTATAGGGGGACAGAACTTAGAGTCTAGGAACAAGTGTTAGTACAATAGAGAGGGGGGTTAGGGAATTGACAAGGCAGGCTGGTGGTCATGCCCAGCCATATGATAGACTGGCACACCCCTGACCAAACTGTTAGCCAAACAATTAAGAGCAAGACCTATTGAAGGTCAGACTATGGTCTAGACAGTGATTAGGACACTGCCAAACCAAATTCTCAAACTCAGCATACATATAAAAGGGAATGGGGATGGGAATTGAAAGAGTTTAGGACTCAGAGGGTCCAGTTCATGTCCATCGACAATAGTATCAAGTATTTCCATGTTTTTGAACCATAACTCAGCCATATAAAGGGGATTAGGGTTTGGGATTCATATAAGAACAGAACAATGAAAGCAAACTTGCAGAAAGTTACAACATGTAGACAGTAAAACAAACAAGGAACGGACTATAGAATAAACACATGGAGGGAGACGAAGGAATTAAACATAAGAACATACCAGTTGTTGCAGAAAAGTAAGCAAACAAAAGCAGGACTCTTGCAAACAAGCCACAATCAGAGAAAGCTTTATGTATGAGTGAGTTCAGAGCAAGAACTAGAGTGTTTGTGTGAGAAAGTAAAAGTTAATCGTGTCCAAAAAATCTTTCACCCCTTTTTAGAGTGCTGAAGGGCAATCCCTTTTATAGTGCAGAGAAGCAAGTAGGAAAGGTAAGAAAACCTTAAAAATCAGTCTCAAATATTTTCCCTTAAGTTAGGGGATTCAATTTTCAAACGGGAGAATGTAAATAAGAAAAGGAAATTTGAGTAAAATAATTTATAGTAGCATCAAAAGAGAAAATACATAAAGCTTATTTTAGGAAAGAACTCAACGGTACTTGGTTTGTAAAGGAAAAGGAAAGGGAATCAATCAGACAATCTAATAAAATCAAGGCAACAGGCTTAATTCGAATGAACCCAGCCAGAAACAGGTAAAGGAGGTTCAATCAAAGGAAAATCAGTGCAATCTGTCAAAACCCTATCAAAGGAAACCAAAATCAATCAAGTAGTCGTCAAAACCTCTTGAAAGAAGAGTTTCTTCACTTATAAAACAGACAAATCAAACAAAGAGTCTAACATTGAAGTGTTTAGGATCATAAAACAAAAAATACGAATTCAGTCATAGACTCATAGTGAGCCTGTAGGTTCAGGGTTCCAAAGTGGAACCCTAATCCAACTTGTCAAAGAAACCCCCCAAATTCTAGGGTTTCGAATTGAATCAAACACAGAAACGAGAAGGCAAGTGAACAGACTCAAGGAGTCTCATGAGAATCAAACAAATAACGATAGTAGGTTTGAAGCAATCAAAGAGAGAAAAGTTGTGAAGAACATATTTTAGAAAACTCGGAACTTAGGCCAATCCAGAATAGACGAAACGCGCTTAACAAGAACATAAGCAAAAGTCAAGAAACTCAGTAGTACATGGTAGAAGAGTGAGGAAAATTTAACACAGATTAATCATGTGAGCACACATATAAAAGAAGAGAAGAACAATACATGCGTGATAGAGAAAGAAAGCATACGAGCATAATACAGACAAACATATAAAAGAAAAGAACAGCAAGAATCAAAAGGCTTTTAGAAACCCTAATTTGAAATCAAACGATTTTGAGGAGGAAATTTTGGGAAAACACTCAAAACATCAAGAAGAACACAGCCATAGCACAGATCTAAACAAATAACTGTGAAAGAACCTCGAATGGCTTAGGGTAGAAGCGAGAAAGGCTTGGAAGAATAAGATCAGATCCTGAGTCGAAAAGGTCAGGAATCAAGCTTCCAGTGCTTGAATATGCCGGAGCGTGGCCGGAAAATCACAGATCTACAGGTCTGAGATGGATCTGAGAGAGGACCATCAAGGTCAAGCCTCCAAACTTCAAATAGCTCAGGCTCAGTGGTGAGAGAAGGTGAGTACAGACCATCTATGGCAGTAGATGCCATGGATTCCGGTGGGAATGGGGTGAGATAAGGCGGGAGATGATTAGGGTTTAGGGGGAGGCTAGAGAGCATTTGAGGGAGACGAATGGAGTTAGAGGCGACATCTATATGCAAATGAGGTAGGGTTAGAGGGTTTAGGGGGAGGCTAGAGAGCATTTGAGGGAGACGAATGGAGTTAGAGGCGGCATCTATATGCAAATGAGGTAGGGTTAGAGGGGTTAGGTGATTAAAAAAGGAAAGGAAGGATATCAGTCGTTGATCAAAATGATCAACGACTTGGATTTTAAAAAAAAAACGGGCGGGTTTGAGAACGAGTCGTGCATTGGGTATTTTAGAAATTGGGTCGTTTAATTTGAGGGGCGGAATTGGGCCAATTGAGGCTACAACTGAAAGGGAGAAAAGGTTGTTATTGATATAGAAATAGGCTAAGTGTTAAATGGCCAATTTTCCCCTTTTTATTTTATAACAAATAGTAATAATGATTTTAAAAACAAATTAAAAATACTGAACAAACAAATACTATATAAATATTAATTCAAAAATACTAGAAATAGTTTTTAAATCATAAAACACTATTAATCGTAAGATAGGCTATAATTGCAATTACATGGAATTTAGCTTTAAACATACCAAATAAATTTGTAAAAAATGTAGAAAAATTAAATTAATTATATTTTGGTGTAAATATGAGAATAAAATAAATTATTCACCAAAAATGATAATTTTGGGAATAATTATAGGATTTGTATTGCTAAAATAAACAATAAATTGGTTTTGAAAATCCTTAAAAATTTTGGGAAAAATATCAATGCACTTGGGTATGCTTATGTATGCATATATATGTTATTTTGAAAGTATTTTGGGTATATAAAATACATAGGGAAAAATTGGGTATCAACAGTTGCCCCTCTTTACCCGGGAAGGATGAAAAAGTTCTCGGGTAAAGATAAGATGGCTAATTTTGACCGGAAGCGGGGATTGAAAAAAATTTTGATCGAGCTCTGGTTTCTGAGCTGCCTACATATCCCTAGTCTTACAGGAATCAGGCCATATGTTGTTCAGGAACCATTGACGGAGTGTGCCGGTGGAGATTTGAAAAGGACAGACACGATGTTTAAGTTGGAAGAGGTATTCGAAATCTGATAGGCTGCGGGAACCGGAGCGGGATCGCTCCTGCTGAGACGGCCGTTTTCTAGCCGGTGTACCTACAAGTAGGCAATGCAACATACATTAGGCATAAATTAAACGTGATGCAAGTTCCCATTGGACCATGAATGCTGTCTTCGGACGGTTAGGATGACGTCCTCGGACCATGACGTCCCAGGCCATGAAGAGTGTAAATAAAGGTTCATAGGCTATGAAATGATGTTCTCGGGCCATGATAATGGTGCCTTCGAACCATGATGCCTTTGAATGATGATGTGCAGAATATAAAGCGGGATCCTCGGGCCATGGCATGGTGTTCTCGGGCTATGAAGATGGAGCCTCCGAACAATGATGACCTTGGATGATTTAGCGGTATTTCAGCCCATGAAATGCAAGATTTGTCGGTATTTCAGCCCATGAAATATGTAAACGGCGAAACTTAAATAAAGCTGGCGATATTTCAACCGATAGAAATTTAAATGGAGATATTTCAGCCGACAGAAATGTAAATGGCGATATTTCAGCCGACGAAAACTTAAATAAAGCATGGCGATATTTCAGCCGGTGTAAAAATATAAATGACGATATTTCAGTCAGCAAGAATTTAAATAAAATTGGCGATATTTCAGCCGATGTAAAAATATAAATGGCGATATTTCAGCCGACGGGGATTTAAATAAAGCTAGCGCTATTTCAGCCGATGCAAATAGAGGTGGCGATATTTCAGCCGACAGAAATTTAAATAAAGCTGGTGATAGGGATTTAGATATAACTGGCAATCTTTTAGCCAATACAGAAAATTAAATAAGGTTGGCGATATTTCAGCCGATGCAAATAAGGTTGGCGATATTTCAGCCGATGCAAATAGAGGTGGCGATATTTCAGCCATGCAGGATGGAGACAATGCTTAGTCTAGGAAGGCAGAAAGGTAGCCTTATGCAATGCAGAAAATGCAGGAGACAATGCTTAGTCTCGGAAGGCAGAAAGGTAACCTTATGCAATGCAGGAAATGCAGGAGACAATGCTTAGTCTCGGAAGGCAGAAAGGTAGCCTTATGCAATGCAGGAAATGCATGAGACAATACTTAGTCTCGGAAGCCAGAAGGGTAGCCTTATGCAATGCAGGAAATGCAGGAGACAATGATTAGTCTCGAAAGGCAGAAAGGTAGCCTTATGCAATGTAATAAATAAAGATGAAGAGTAACGAAATCTCTTAGCTAAGTGGTGACGGTTGATAGTCAATTGTCATTATGGCCTGCTGGGGATATTGTGTGCGGATAGTACTTGTAAATAGGCAATGATCCTGAGAGTTGTATTCCTGAAAAAGCATGAGCATGTAATCGTATCTGATGATTTTATGTCTTGGGTGCCTGGATCCAAAGAAAAATCGTAAGTTTTGTCAAGGGGGAATGTTAGTTCGTCTTCCCGTGGAATGCGCTCGTCCTACTCGGCTCTTGCTTTCATTGGGGGTAGCACTGCTGACAAAGCTGTTCTAATAGTATTCATGCATAGTTTTGTAATATAATTAAAAGAAAAATATGATGTAAATACATAATAAAAAGCGATTTTTGATGAACCGACGACTGCGACATGGTTCAAGATGTTGCAACCTCTTTTGCTTCAAAATTTTGAGGGTCCTCCTCAAAATTCTGCCCCAGTTTACTGGGTTGGTGCCTCTGACGGTTGCGCGTAATGAGTGGCGAAAGTCAACTTCAGAATTTTGAGGGACCTCCTCAAAAATCTGCCCCAGTTTCCAATATTGGGGGAGGGGGGGGGAATGGAAATTTTATTGGATTGTGACCGAACCCATACGGCTGCCTATGTATCCCCTCTTAAACGAGAATCAGGTCAGGCGTAGTTCAAATTACATCATAAAGGAATCATAACGGTTACACATAGTATCACTTCACTGCATCTGAATTGATCGGCTTCGGCCAAATTTCTCTGCCAATTTCCGCGAGTATGAGGGCTCCCCCGGTTAGAACCCGGTGAACCATGTATGGGCCCCGCCAGTTAGGAGAGAACTTCCCCTTGGCTTTGCCTTGGTGCAGAAAAATCTTCTTCAGTACTAACTGCCCTGGCGCGAACTGCCTTGGCCTGACTCTTTTGTTGAAGACTCTGGCCATTCTATTTTGATAAAGCAGACTGTGACAAATTGCATTCAATCTCTTTTCGTCTATAAGGGCTAATTGCTCGTAACGACTTTTTACCCATTCTGCATCTTCAAGTTCTGCTTCCTGCATAATTCTCAGGGAAGGAATCTCTACTTCGGCTGGGATGACTGCCTCAGTACCATAAACCAACATATAAGAGGTCGCCCCAGTCGATGAGCGGACGGTGGTATGGTATCCCAATAGAGCAAATGTTAGCTTCTCATGCCATTTCTTGTGTTTTTCTATCATTTTCCTCAGTATCTTCTTAATGTTCTTATTGGCCGCTTCTATGGCTCCATTCATCTGGGGCCTGTATGCTGTAGAATTCTTGTGCTTAACCTTAAATGTCTCACACATTGCTTTTATTAGATCACTGTTGAGATTGGAGCCATTGTCATTGATGATTGACTCTAGGATGCCAAACCGGCAAATTATATGGTCGCGGACAAAGTCTGCCACAACCTTCTTGGTTACCGCCTTGTATGAAGCTGCTTCAACCCATTTGGCAAAATAATCAATTGCCACTAGAATGAACCTGTGCCCGTTTGATGCGGCCGGCTCGATAGGTCCGATGAAATCCATTCCCCAAGCGACGAACGACCATAGTGAGCTTGTTGCATTAAGCTCGTTAGGGGGTACACTTATCATGTCTGCATGGATCTGGCAACGATGGCATTTCCGAACATACTGGATGCAGTCCATTTCCATAGTCATCCAAAATTAACCGGCCCGGAGTATTTTCTTGGCTAAGACAAAACCATTCATATGCAGACCACAAGTCCCTGCGTGAATTTCCTCCAACAACCTGGATGCCTCCTTTGCTTCGATGCATCTTAATAGTCCCAAATTGGGAGTCCTCCTGTACAGGATTTCCCCGCTATGAAAGAAGTGATTGGATAACCTTCACAGTGTGTGCTTTTGTGTGGTGTTTGCAAGTTCTGGATATTCTCCTGTTGATAGATACTTCTTAATGTCGTGAAACCATGGTTTTCCATCTACTTCTTCCTCGACACGAGCATAGTAAGCAGGTTGATCCTGGATTTTTATTGGGATGGGATCAATAAATTTCTTATCTGGATGTTAAATCATGGATGATAGAGTGGCCAATGCATCGGCGAACTCATTCTGAACCCTAGGGAGATGCCAGAATTCTGTCTTTGTAAACCTCTTCCTCAACTCTTGTACATGGTGCAAGTATGGGAGTATTTTGGAGTTCTTGGTTGCCCATTCCTCTCAGACCTGATGTATAAGCAAGTCTGAGTCCCCGATCACTAGTAACTCCTGAACATTCATGTTAATGGCTATTTTGAGCCCTAAGATACAAGCTTCGTACTCGGCCATGTTGTTCGTGCACGGGAACCTGAGTTTGGCGGACACCGGGTGATGCTGACCTGTTTCTGATACTAGGACCGCTCCTATGACAAATCCCTTAAAATTTGCTGCTCCATCGAAAAACATTCTCCAGCCATCGTAGGATTCTACAATGTCTTCACCTAAGAAAGAGACCTCTTCATCAGGAAAATACGTCTTTAGAGGCTCGTATTCTCCACCCACGGGATTTTCGGCAAGATGATCGGCTAGCGCCTGTCCTTTGATTGCCTTTTGAGTCACGTAGACAATATCAAACTCACTCAGCAATATTTGCCATTTGGCCAGCTTGCCCATGGGCATGGGCTTCTGAAAGATGTACTTCAGCGAATCCATCCTTGATATGAGATAAGTAGTGTAGGCACAGAAATAATGCCTCAACTTCTGAGCTACCCAAGTCAGAGCACAACAGGTGCGTTCTAACAGGGAATACCAGGCCTCGTACGGGGTGAACTTCTTGCTGAGATAGTAGATGGCTTGCTCCTTTCTCCCCATTTCATCATGTTGTCCCAAAACACATCCAAATGCTCCATCCAGTACTACAAGGTAGAGCAATAGCGGTCTACCTGGTTCGGGCAGAACCAGGATTGGTGGCGTCGACATGTATTCCTTGATTCTGTCGAAAGCCTTTTGACAATCATCAGTCCACTTAGTGGCGGCATCCTTTTTCAACATATTGAAGATTGGTTCGCAAATGACGGTGGACTGGGCTATGAACTGACTGATGTAGTTGAGTCTTCCCAAGAAACTCATGACCTCTTTCTTGTTCTTTGGCGGTGGTAATTCCTGAATGGCCTTAACCTTTGACGGATCTAGTTCTATTCCTCGTCGACTTACGATGAACCTAAGCAGTTTTTCGGCAGGAACCCCGAATGCACATTTGGCGGGATTCAGTTTCAGGTTGTACCTTCTTAATTTGTTGAACAACTTCCTCAAATCTCCCATGTGGTCCGTGGCTTTTCTTGGATTTGACTATGACATCATCTACATACACCTCGATCTCTTTGTATATCATGTCATGGCAAATAGTAGTCATGGCCCTCATGTAGGTGGCCTTAGCATTCTTTAATCTAAACGGCATCATCTTGTAACAATACATTCCCCACGATGTAATGAAAGCCGTTTTCTTCCCGTCCTCTTTGTCCATCCATATCTGGTGATATCCGGCGAAACAATCGACAAACGATTGCAGCTCATGCTTGGAGCAGTTATCGATCAGGATGTGTATGTTTGGCAGTGGGAAGTCATCTTTCGGACTGCCCCGGTTGAGGTCCCGGTAGTCGACACAGATTCTGACCTTCCCATACTTCTTTGGTACTAGCACAATGTTAGCTAACCATGTCAGGTATTCCACTACCCTGAGGACCTTGGCTTTGACTTGCTTGGTGACTTCTTCCTTGATTTTCAAACTCATGTCCGGTTTGAACTTTTTGAGCTTTTGCTTTACCATCGGACATGTCGGATCTGTTGCCAATTTGTGAGCTACAATGGATGTACTGAGACTGGTCATATCATCATATGACCAAGCAAATATGTCCTCATACTCTTTTAAGAACTCCGTGTACTCTTTCTTTTCTGATGGCGATAGGTGAACACTGATGCGTGTTTCCTTGACATTCTCTGTATCCCCCAGGTTGATAACCTCGATTTTGTCCAAGTTAGACTTAGGTCTGTTCTCAAAATCCTCAATCTCTTTAACGACCCCTTCTGATATTTCATCTTCTTCTAAATCTATGTCCGTTTTTCGCGTTATCTCATCGCGTGTCACATTCATCGGTTCATCAAGATAAGTAATATTAATGCTGTGTAAAAGTAAAATAAACGACAGAGAAAAATAGTAAGAGCGAGATTTAAATAAGGAATTGAAATGATTTGATAAGTGTTGAAAATTGTTTTGAACATCGGGGCTCTTTTCAAAATTTTAGAGGTAATACTGATAGAAAATCAACTAATGAAAAAGTAAAAGACGATGCATAATTCTTTGTTCAGCCTTGCTACCCCGAAGCTCTCCGGGCCTTGGTGACCCTGACGGACCAATTGTTGAGGCGTTCTCCTCGGTTCACTGTCTGTATGGATGGGCCTTCCTCCCCTTCCTCCTCGAGAATGAAGTGACAGTCCATGTTTTCATCTTCCAAGAACAAATTCTTCATTATGACTAATGATTCATTCTCCTCTGACCCATATATGATGTCGGTCGGTTGG
This sequence comes from Nicotiana glauca, assembly GCA_026770625.1. Lineage (NCBI taxonomy): Eukaryota > Viridiplantae > Streptophyta > Magnoliopsida > Solanales > Solanaceae > Nicotiana > Nicotiana glauca. The sequence goes on along the minus strand of MU672722.1, from coordinate 18,890 downwards.
AAGGTCTGTTCCAGGCGGGGTATCGGGTGCTTCAGCGGATAGTAAGGGCCGCGCCATGGTGGCGACCAGTTCTTGAACTCCTGCCACGTATATCCATATCCTAACCTGAAAGTGGTGCCATGCTTCTTCAGCTTGATCGGCTTGGTGATTCCCTGAAGGTTCTTGCCGAGCCCTTTGCCAGGTTCATACCCGCTCCAATTCAGGATACTTTCTATCTTGTTATCCCACCATTTATCTTTATCCACGGTGTTAACTCGCTCAATATGGTGGTATGTTTCTCCTCTTAGCTTCCTTCTCCCTTCAATTGCTGGGATAGTTTGACGACTATATATGGGGTTACTCCCGTCACCATGAATGATCACCTCTTGGTGATTCCACTCGAACTTCACTGCCTGGTGCAGGGTGGATGCTATAACTCCAGCGACGTAGATCCAAGGTCGTCCCAATAGCAGGTTGTAGGATGCTGGGATGTCTATCACTTGAAAATCAACATCGAACCAAGTTGGCCCCATTTGTAAACATAGACTGATCTCCCCAATAGTGGACCTTTGGGAGCCATCAAAGGCTTTGATGTTGATAGCCCCATCCTTAATTTCATGCAGGCTCTTCCCTAATGTTTTTAGGGTCACCAATGGACAAATGTTGAGGCTGGATCCTCCGTCAATCAAAGTCCTGGTGATGAAATAGTCTTCGCATTGCACAGTGATGTGCAGCGCTTTATTGTGTCCTAAACCTTCAGGGGCCAACTCATCCTCGTGGAAAGTGATCTTATGACTCTCCAATACCTGCCCGGCCATGTTTGCCATCTCGCCTCCAGTTATATTACTGGGTACGTACACCTCGCTTAGTATTTTCATCAAGGCATTTTTGTGTGTCTCCGAGCTTTGCAATAGAGCCAGAATGGAGATCTGTGCTGGTGTTTTGTTCAATTGGTCAACAACTGAATATTCTTTTGCCTATATCTTTTTCCAGAGATCATCAGGTCCAGTTTCAATAGGCCGTCCAGAGGCCTGCTTACTTGATTCGACTAAGTGCTCTGGAGTATAGATTCCGCCAGTCCTGGTCATACCCTGCGTTGCAATAGCTTCTCCAGACCTAGACTTTCCCTTTCTCCTTGCCTCGGCAGTGTAATCCCAAGGGATGGCATGTGTATGGAATGGCGTTACTACTGACATCGCTACAAGAATGGGCAATCTCGTTTTGGGTGGCAATACAGTAACTTCAAACGGTACTTTTGGAGACCTGAATTCCACCTTGATCAGCCCTTTGGATGACGGTGCTTCAAACTCGAGAGGCACAGACATGTTTACTTCAGCGTCCCTAGAGGGTTGGATCTGGACTACAATTGGATTCAATGTGACGGTTGGTTTCTTGGGCTCATCACCTTCGGCAATTAATCCAATTGACCCTTTGGGGTCCCAATCATCTTCTACTTTGATCATATGCATATCACCACTCTTATGATCAGGCAAAGGATTATTGCCAACATTAGGATCAAGTTCCTTGGCCACGATGATTTTGCTATCAATCAGAGCTTGGATTTTGTCTTTCAGAGATCGGCACTCATCAATGGTATGCCCTTTCATGCCGGAATGGTACACACAGGTTTTATTTGGATTGACCCACTGGGAGGGGTTATCTGGAGTTTTAGCAGGTATTGGGGTGATGTAATCGGCTACTTTGAGTCTTTCATATAATTGGTCGATCGGTTCGGTGATGGCAGTGTATTGCTTGGGAGCTCTACGGTCGAAGCTAGGGCGTGGCCTGGGAAAGTTTTGGCGGATGAGAGGTGACTAGTGGTGAATATTATCGGCTTGGTAGACGGGCGCAGGTTGGGAATATTTTGGTGAAGTAGGTTGGTATGGAGATGGTTGGTGAGCGGGCGATGGAATTTGGTAAGAAGGTGGAGGTGCTTGGTAGTTGGGAATAGGCTGGTATGTGAGAGGGGGTACCGGGTAGGCTTGGTATTTTATGGGTGACTTGGTTCTTTGTACGACCATCACGACGCTCACATCCTTTTTCTTTGATGTGCCACCAGATTGTAGGGCCTTGTTGGTAGCTTGCAGTGCCTCAAAGTTGGTGACCATTTCGCTCTTAATGCCCTCTTCAATTCTTTCTCCTAGCTTGATAATATCGGAGAACTTCTGACCCTCTATCAACATCAACCTCTCATAGTATTGTGGATCCTGTGCTCAGACAAAAAATCGGTTCATTTGTTCCTCCTCTAAGGCCGGCCTGACCTTGGCAACCTCAGATCTCCATCGAGTGGCATGCTCGTGGAATGTCTCGGTGTGTTTCTTCTTCAGGTTCTGGATGTAGAAGATATCTGGTGCGTTCTCTATAATTAACCTAAATCTGTCCATGAAGTCGGACGCTATTCCAACCCAGCTCGTCCACTTTTTGGGATATTGGCTGATGTACCACAATAGCGCATCTTCTTTCAAGCTTCTCATAAGGAGTTTCATGCGGATCTTCTCATCTCTTCCCACACCGACCAGCTTGTCACAATATGTCCTCAAATGGACTCTAGGATCCCCCGACCCGTCAAATATTTCAAACTTGGGAGGTTTGTACCCCTCCGAGAATTCAACATCTGGCTGAATGCAAAGATCCTTATAATTCAGCCCTTCAATTCCTTTGCTTCCTTCAATGCCCTGGACTTGGCTAGTTAATTTCTTAAGCTCGGCTGCCAAGCTCTTGATGAGAGAGTCTTTGTCATCAAAATCTGGTGTGTTTGTGATGGGTTGAGTGTATTGTGGCTTGGTTTCCACATATATGGGAATGTGGTGGAGATGATCATTTGTTGGAGTGTTGTTGAGGTGAGTGTCGCAATGAGCAGTGGGTTGTTTATGTGGTTTTGGGATGCTCTGTGGAGGTAAGGGGTGTTCAGGGTTGTGAGGGAGAATGACAGACTTGCCAAGTTCCAAACTTGGTCCAGTTCTTCTTAAAACTTCAGTAACTTTTATTCGAGTTGAGCGGCATTCTCTCTGGATACCTGAACACCCTGAGGAACCTCTACCCTTTTAGCTGAGTCATCATTTTTGATGTTGTTCACGTTCTCCATCTTTGCTTTGTTCTTGCTTTTGATAGGACTTGGAGGAGGAGGAGGAGGGCCCTTAGATCATGTAGAGTATGATGATAATGCCAGAATGCACTAACTAACCTTTAAGGAGGGGAATAAAATAATTGTAAAAACAACAAAAAGGTAACAAGTTAGTGCGGATTCTGAGGAAAAAAATATTGCAGTATTTATACACATAGTGCAAGAATATAAATCGTGTCCTAATTTGGGAGCCTCGTTGTGCCCGAGGTAGGCCTAGCGACAAGTTTATTTGGAGAACTTATAATGCTAAATGCCTCAGTTTATTGATAAAAATAAGACGAATCCTGACACTAAAATTGCATAAAGTAAAAACATCACTAATGGCCATTGGCCTTATTACATTTCAGAACGGAAAAAAAAGAAAACTCCTAACTACTTGGTCCCAGAAGGACCTTCCCCAAACTCGGCATCTTTGGCTCCATCGAACAGCGTCACCAGCTCATGCAATCCCATCAGCAAATAAGCCCTAGCCAAATGTCCTCCTTCATTACCCTCGGAGTTTTGGCAACTCTCGATCCTCCGGATGAACTTCCCTTCCAACTCTACTAACCCATGCTCCAAATGCCCTATACGCTTGTTGGCCTAACAGCCAGGTCCTTCCATTCCTCGATCAACTTTTGATTGGCCTCTTGAATCTCCTTATGCTCACTCTCGCACTCCCTGAGCCTTTTGCACAACTGATTGTACTTAACCTGTATCTCATCCCTTTCATCGATGACCCAGTGACCTCAAACAGACCCAGGTTGTCTTGACCCAGCATGATCTTCTTTTAGCCAACCTAGATAGTATGAGGTGTAGCCGGCACGATACCTGTCGGGTTCTATGGAATCCCTCTCCAAGATAATCTTGCTATTCCATATTTACTGAGCTTGACACTTGTATGGGCTATCGTCGCCTTGGAAATCAGCCCTGAAATGACTCATTTTCTTGACCTTTGGTACAACTTGCTTTCTTCCTGCCTGCCTCATGACTCAGAGTGGGACATAGGGATGAGTTCCCCTCAGACCAATGAGTATAAGGAATGGAGCGTCGCGGGAGCGGATGATGAACTCTCCAGTGAGGAACCATTCGAACATCCATTACACCTTGTCTTCTTTCGAGTTTTCAAACAATTCTACCCATCCTCGAGCATCCCCTGGTCGAGCGAACATGTCAGGCATATAGTTCATTCTGTTGGGATGGTGAAAGGCTACATGATCATTCCACGGCCTTCGTGGAAGCTCTTGACTGTATCGACCCTTTTGAAGATGTTCTATGAGCCAGAGTTGGAGTAATAAATTGCAACCCTCAAAATGATTGGCCCCTCGTTGGCAATTTCCAAAAGCTCGGTAGATTTCTGCAACAATCATAGGCACTATGCTGAAAGGTTGCCCCTCAAACCCCAAGATTAGTGTCTTGGCGACCATGGATAATCTGGTATGGATCCTAATCCTCTTCATGGGAAACACTATCATTCCCAGGAAGTAGAACATGAAGACGAACACTCTCCTGTGGATATGCCCCAACGATGTGAGGATGAATTCGTATGGATAGGTACGGTAGGACTTTCTATGACCGTACCTCTTGTAAAAGTAGTCGAAAGGAACATAGGAATCCTTCACACAAGTCAAATCTAAATTTTTCTTCAATCCCATCATTTTGAAGAAACCCTTAACCTTGCGGTTTTCCGGCATGAGCAAACCCGGAGTCTCCCAAGGAATACCGGCTAATCCTCCTATTTCCTCGAGCAGAGGGGTCATTTCGAGGTCCCCAAACCAAAATACCGACCTATCACTGTCCTAGAATAAGGTCTCAGCCTCTATGATCCTGTTGTCCGGTCGAATTTCCAGAAGAGAGGGCAAGTTTCCCAAATACTTGCGAATAAGAGTCCGGTCGCTGGAATGAAGGTTCTCCCACCATCTTAGCAACCTTGGGTGGATATTGGTTACCATGCCGAATCTAGGGATTTCGTGCCTCATTTCCTACAAAACAAGCGTTAGTCTCTCACCCCCGCCGGAATCGACTATTTAAATTAATAATTGGCATAAACAACATTTAGTTCTCCAAATAAATGCACGGAGTATGGTGTTGTCCGTTTAGGTTCCAGAGGAACCCAGTGGAATTTGGATAAGGCTATCTTAAAGAGTCATTATGTGGACAACATAACTGACTTGACTAGGTTTGACAGTGATGCATGAACAGTTAAACAGAGTAAGGTTTCTATGGGGTGCTAGATCGGTACTCCTGAGCGGACAACTCAAGAGGAAAAGGCACGGAACCGTTGACTGCACCGCTGATCGACTAGTTTTAACGCAAATATGCCTTTGCCAGAATTTAGGGGGTAATAATATTGGAAGAGCGCAACAATCTCATCAAGCGTTGCTATGGTATTTGTTTGGCACGAATGGAATATGATGTTGAAGATGCAATTACAAGAATGAAACAAATTGTCACGTATTTTCACGTTCATAATGATTATAACAATTGCTCAGAAAAACAGTTTTCAAAGAAAGTAGTAAATGATAGCGTTAAAGAAAAATAAACAAAAAGATAAGTTAGTTTCAAATAAAGGTATTAAACAAAGCAATAAAGAAAACAGTAAAGTCACTTATAACATGTATTGGTAAAAGCCTAAAGAATCCCTAGCAGAGTCGCCATGCTGTCGACGCTCGCTTTTTCTAAAGAGAAATCGGGTTTACGACATTCGGGAAGATAACTCTATTCTCGTTTGGGAATTGGGTTTTTGGAGTTAAAGAGTTGCCACCTAATGATTAAGTGCATTAGGACACCAAGGATTTTAAATTGGAAAATCAGAGTTCGGGTAAGGGCTAGAAATTATCTCGAGGGGAAGGTGTTAGGCACCCCTCAAGATCCACTAGTGTCGTTCCCGGCCATGGTATAATGGTGACTTTGCATATGAACAAATAAACATACAAAAACAACTTTCACATGATGATTGCAAACAACGAGAAGATTAAAAGTTAAATAAACATGTTGAATTTTGGGAATAGTCGATTTCATAATTATTTAAGGGATATATAAGTACGGAAAATGGGGGTCAAATAATTGATACAAACAATCAAACACGAAATGGAATGGGGCAAAAATTCGGAAAGGGAACAGTACTAGAAATTGAATCACCAACAGAGATTTTGAATAATTAAAGACGGGGTTTAAAAGAACTGAAAAAGAAGTAAACACATAAGAGGGAGGGGGTCCTAGGTTTATAAATAACATGGATCACCCCACGCAACACCCGATAACCATTTATACACGTGGTGTTATCGCGTGATCATCATATCCTTGTCGACCCTTTCCCACCCCATTAAGGTATTAAGCGCGAATTGGTCTCAATTATTATTGTGTGCTATTACCCGTCCCATTCCTATCAGTCCCGGAGGTGTACATGACTACTAATCCTAAAGGGAAGGGAATTTGGCTTTTCAGAGGTTTTAAAAGGTTAAATACTAAGGCGTCGGGCAAAACACATGAAAGCAGTTATGGGAATACAAACACTTAAGGCTCAGATAAACCTCCTTTAATCACAGAAAATCATGTAGCTTAGCACGTCTTACATGTACTGATTATGTCGAAATTTATACTTGGCGTTAGGTAGACTGGTTCATTATATATTTTCAGGCAAGAAATTCACATTAGGCTCACCTGCCTACAACTTATCGAAGGCCAACGTAATTACTTAACTACGTATTTATTTACCTATATGATGACCTATAGGCATGGCATCTACAAGTTTGGGAAAACAATGCATATTTATTTAAGAAAACGTTGTCAGCTATTTAAAAGAGAACGCGTTTCAGCAAGATACCATGAATTTTATAACCTGTAATTCATTATTACTACATGTCTTAGACTTATAATAAGCAAAACGATTCAGATTCGATTAATTCATATAGGCATGCTTTCTATAGCGTTTGTCGGCTTTAGAACACATTTGAAGATATAATAAAAGTGAAAAAACCCTATAGACATGACATCTAAATACTGAATTTTGCATGAACGTGACATCTGATCACTTTATTTGGTAATTAAGCCCTATAAACATTTGCCTAGCGAGAAGTGGATATGCAGGAATCAGAAAGGACATATAACCATATTTTCTATATGTAGAAATCCTAGATATGGTATCTATATGAAAACATGCTGAAATTAAAATTCTATAAACGGGTTATCTATATGAGATTATGCTAAAATTAAAGAAATTCTATAGGCAGGTTTTCTATATGAGAACATGCTGAAATTAAAAGAAATCCTATAGGCAGGTTTTCTACATGAGAACATGCTAAAATTAAAGAAATCCTCTAGGCAGGTTTTCTACATGAAAACATGATAAAATTAAAGAAATCCTATAGGTAGGTTTTCTACATGAGAACATGATAAAATTAAGGAAATCCTATAGGTAGGTTTTCTACCCCTTTTGCATACATGTTACCCCTTCCCTTTTCACTAATCACCCCAGAGATTATTACAGAGCTTTATTACAGCCCAAAAATGATTTGAAAATAAATCAGAAATAACATTACGATCAGAACTCCTAAGCTGCGTCCAAGGAGCCTAATTTGAACTCCAAGTCTAATAATATGGTATGAGCCAACTGCCATGATCATATTCCAAAGCCTTTCTCTTACCAAGGGTGTGTCAAAGTTCCAAGGAGTTTCAGGAACTCCAGGCAATGTTCACACCCCAGGTATCATTGCAAAACATTGGATTAGGGTACGGTGTGGAAGAGACAGCCCTCCAATGTCCACGTTCAGAGAAAACTCAAGGTCCCAAAGCAAGGCTCATTAGAGGGGGGCAGAACTCAGAGTCTAGGAACAAGTGTAAGTGCAATAGAGACGGGGTTAGGGAATTGCCAAGGCAGGCTGGTGGTCATGCCCAGCCATATGATAGACTGGCACACCGCTGACCAAACTGTCAGCCAAACAATTAAGAGCAAGACCTATTGAAGGTCAGACTATGGTCTGGACAGTGATTAGGACACTACCAAACCAAAGTCTCAAACTCAGCATACATATAAAGGGGAATGGGGATGGGAATTGAAAGAGTTTAGGACTCAAGAGGGTCCAGTTCATGTCCATGGACAATAATATGAAGTATTGCCACATTTTTTAACCATAACTCAGCCATATAAAGGGGATTAGGGTTTGGGATTCATATAAGAACAGAACAATGAAAGCAAGCTTGCAGAAAGTTACAGCATGTAGACAGTAAAACAAACAAGGAACGGACTATAGAATAAACACATGGAGGGAGAGGCAGGAATTAAATATAAGAACATACTAGTTGCAGAAAAGTAAGCAAAGAAAAGCAGGACTCTTGCAAACAAGCCACAATTAGAGAAAGTTTTATGTATGAGTGAGTTTAGAGCAAGAACTAGAGTGTTTGTATGAGAAAGTAAAAGTTGATCGTGTCCAAAAAATCTTTCACCCCTTTTTAGAGTGCTAAAGGGAAACCCCTTTTATATTGCAGAGAAGCAAGTAGGAAAGGTAAGAAAACCTTAAAAATCAGTCTCAAATATTCTCCCTTAAGTTAGGGGATTCAATTTCAAACGGGAGAATGTAAATAAGGAAAGGAAATTTGAGTAAAATCTTTTATAGTAGCATCAAAAGAGAAAATACATAAAGCTTATTTAAGGAAAGAACTCAACGGTACTTGGTTTGTAAAGGAAAAGGAAAGGGAATCAATTAGACAATCTAATAAAATCAAGGCAACAGGCTTAATTCGAATGAACCCAGCCAGAAATAGGTAAATGAGGTTCAATCGAAGGAAAATCAGTGCAATCAGTCAAAACCCCATCAAAGGAAACCAAAATCAATCAAGTAGTCGTCAAAACCTTTTGAAAGAGGAGTTTCTTCACATATAAAACAGACAAATCAAACGAAGTGTTTAACATTGAAATGTTTAGGATCATAAAACAAAGAATACGAGTTCAGTCATAGACTCATAGTGAGCCTGAAGGTTCAGGGTTCCAAAGTGGAACCCTAATCCAACTTGTCAAAGAAACCCCCCAAATTCTAGGGTTTCGGATTGAATCAAACACATAAACGAGAAGGCAAGTGAACAGACTCAAAGGAGTCTCATGAGAATCAAACAAATAACGTAGCAGGTTTGAAGCAATCAAAGAGAGAAAAGTTGTGAAGAACATATTTTAGAAAACTCAGAACTTAGGCCAATCCAGGATAGATGAAATACGCTTAAGAAGAACATAAGCAAAAGTCAGGAAACTCAGTAGTAAACACACATGGTAGAAGAGTGAGGAAAATTTAACACAGATTAATCATGTGAGCACACATATAAAAAAAAGAAAAGAACAATACATGCGTGATAGAGAAAGAAAGCATACGAGCATAATACAGACAAACATATAAAAGAAAAGAACAACAAGAATCAAAAGGCTTTTAGAAACCCTAATTTGAAATCAAACGATTTTGAGGAGGAAATTTGGGGGAAAAACACTCAAAACATCAAGAAGAACATAGACATAGCACAGATCTAAACAAATAATGGTGAAAGAACCTCGAATGGCTTAGGGTTTCACAGAAACCCTAGAAACAAGAAAGGCTTGGAAGAACAAGATCAGATCCTGAGTCGAAAAGGTCAGGAATCAAGCTTACAATGCTTGAATATGCCTGAGCGTGGCCGGAAAATCACAAATCTACATGTCTGAGATGGATCTGAGAGAGGACCATCAAGGTCAAGCCTCCAAACTTTGAATATCTCAGGCTCAGTGGTGAGAGAAGGTGAGTACAGACCATCTATGGCAGGAGATGCCATGGATTCCGGTGGGAATGAGGTGAGATAAGGCGGGAGGTGATTAGGGTTTAAGGGGGAGGCTAGAGAGCGTTTGAGAGAGACGAAGGGAGTTAGAGGCGGCATCTCTATGAAAATGAGGTAGGGTTAGAAGGGTTAGGTGATTAAAAAAGGAAAGGAAGGATATCAGCCATTGATCAAAATGATCAACGACTTGGATTTTAAAAGAAAAACGNGGGGGGGGGGGGGGGCGGAATTGGGCCAATTGAGGCTACAATTGAAAGGGAGAAAAGGTTGTTATTGAAATAGAAATAGGCTAAGTGTTAAATGGCCAATTTTCCACTTTTTATTTTATAACAAATAGTAATAATGATTTTAAAAATAAATTAAAAACACCGAACAAACAAATACTATATAAATATTAATTCAAAAATACTGTAAATAGGTTTTATAATCATCTATTAATCGTAAGATAGGCTATAATTGCGATTACATGCAATTTAGCTTTAAAATACCAAATAAATTTGTAAAAAATGTACAAAAATTACCTTAATTATATTTTGGTATAAATATGAGAATAAATAAATTATTCACCAAAAATGATAATTTTGAAAATAATTATAGGATTTGTATTGCTAAAATAAACAATAAATTGGTTTTGAAAATCCTTAAAAATTTTGGGAAAAATACCAAAGAACTTGGGTATGCTTATGTATGCATATATATGTTATTTTGAAAGTATTTTGGGTATATAAAATACATAGGGAAAAATTGGGTATCAACAGCGACTCCAGACATCAACTTTCCCAAAGCTCAACACCCCACACCTCCACAGAACATCCCGAAGCCGCAAAAACCACCCGCTACTCATCAAAATTGCAACACATGTCACAACAATGCTCCACTCCTCATCCCTTTACGATCAAATGATCATCCCCACCACACTCCCATATATGTGGAAACCATGCCGCAATACACTCAACCCATTACAAACACACCAGAATCTAATGACAAAGATTCTCTTATCAAGAACCTGGCTGCCGAGCTCAAGAAATTGACTAGCCGAGTCCAGGGCGTTGAAGGAAGCAAATGCATTGAAGGGCTGAATTATGAGGATCTTTGCATTCAGCCAGACGTTGAACTTCCCGAGTGGTACAAACCTCCCAAGTTCGAAATGTTTGACGGCTCGGGGGATCCTAGAGTTCATCTGAGGACATATTGTGATAAACTGATCGACGTAGGAAGAGATGAGAAGATCCGCATGAAACTCTTCATGAGAAGTTTGAAAGGCGATGCGCTATCTTGGTACATTAGCCAAGATCCCAAGAAGTGGACGAGTTGGGTTGGAATGGCGTCCGATTTCATGGACAGATTCAGGTTCAATACAGAAAATGCACCAGATATCTTCCACATCCAGAATCTAAAAAAGAAACCCACTGAGACATTCCATGAGTATGCTACTCGATGGAGATCTGAGGCTGCTAAAGTCCGGCCAGCCTTAGAGGAATAACAGATGAACCGATTTTTCGTCCGAGCTCAGGATCCACAATATTATGAGAGGTTAATCTTGATAGAGGGCCAGAAATTCTCCGATATCATCAAGCTAGGAGAAAGGATTGAGGAAAGCATTAAGAGCGGTATGGTCACTAATTTCGAGGCACTGAAGGACACCAACAAAGCCCTACAATCTGGTGGCACATCCAAGAAAAAGGTCGTGAGTGCCGTGATGGTCGCACAAAGAATCAAGTCTCCAGTAAAATACCAAGCCTACCCGGTACCCCCTCTCCCATACCAGTCTATTCCTAATTACCAAGCACCTCAGCCCTCTGACCAAATTCCATCACCCACCTACCAACCATCTCCATCCCCCGCATACCAACCTACTTTACTGAAATATTCCTAACCTACACCCGTCTACCAAGCCTATAATACTCACTACCAATCACCTCCCGTCCTCCAAAACTTCCCCAGGCCATGCCCTAACTTCGATCGTAGACCTCCCAAGAAATACACTGACATCGCCAAACCAATCGACCAATTATATGAAAGACTTAAAGCAGCCGGTTATGTCACCCCAATCCCTGCCATGACTCCAGAAAATCCTTCCCAGTGGATCAATCCAAATAAAACCTGTGCGTACCATTCCGGCATGAAAGGGCATATCATTGTTGAGTGCTGATCCCTGAAAGACTAAATCCAAGCTCTAATTGACAACAAAATCATCGTGGCCAAAGAACCTGTTCCTAATGTTCGAAACAATCCTTTGCCTGATCATAAGGGTAGTGGCATGCACATGATCGAGGTAGAAGATGATTGCGACACCAAGGGGTCAATTGGATTAATTACCAAAGGTGACGAGCCAAGAAACCAACCATCACATTGAATCCAATTGTAGTCCAGATCCAGCCCTCTAGGGATGCTGAAGTAAACATATTTGTGCCTCTCAAGTTTGGAACACCGTCATACAAAAAGATCGCAGAGCCGATTGAGGTGGAGTTTGGGTTTCCAAAGGTACCATTTGAAGTTGTTGTGCTTCCACCCAAAACGAGAGTGGCCATTCCTGTAGCGATGTCAGCAGTAACGCTATTCTAGACACAGGCCATTCCTTGGGATTACACCGCCGAGGCAAGAAGGAAGGGAAAGACTAGGTCCGGAAAAGCAATTGCAGTACAGGGTATGACCAGGACCGGCAGAATTTATACTCTGGAGCACTTAGTTGAATCAAGTAAGCAGGCCTCTAGACGGCCTATTGAAACTGGACCTGATGATCTCTGGCGGATGATACAGGCAAAAGAATACTCAGTTGTCGACCAATTAAACAAAACACCAGCGCAAATCTTCATTTTAGCTCTGCTGTAGAACTCCAAGGCACACAAGAAAGCCATGATGAAGATACTGAGCGAGGCATACCCGGCAATATAACTGAAGAAAGATGGCAAATATGGTCGTGCAGATATTGGAGAGTCATAAGATCACTTTCCACAAGGATGAATTGCCCTCTGAAGGTTTAGGACACAACAAAACGTTGCACATCACTTTGCAATATGAAGACTATTTCATCACCAGGACTTTGATTGACGGAGAATCCAGCCTCAACATTTGTCCATTGGTGACCCTCAGAACATTGGGGAAGAGTCTACATAAAATCAAGGATGGGGATATCAATGTCAAAGCTTTCGATGGTTCCCAAAGGTCCACTATTGGGGAGATCAGTTTATGTCTACAAATGGGGCCAACTTGGTTCGATGTTGATTTTCAAGTAATAGACATCCTAGCAGCCTACAACTGATTACTAGGACGACCTTGGATCCACGCCGCTGGAGCCGTAGCCTCAACCTTGCACCAGGCAGTAAAGTTTGAGTGGAATCACCAAGAGGTGATTATTCATGGTGATGGGAGTAACCCCATATACAGTCGCCAAACCATCCCAACGATTGAAGGGAGAAGGAAGCTAGGAGGAGAAACTTACCACCACATTGAGCGCGTCAACGTCGTGGACAAAGATAAGTGGTGGGATAATAAGATAGAAAGTATCCTGAATTGGAGCGGGTGTGAACTTAGCAAAGGGCTCGGCAAGAACCTTCAGGGAATCACCAAGCCTATCAAATTGAAGAAGCATGGCACCACTTTCGGCTTAGGGTATGGATATACATGGGAAGAATTCCAGAACTGGTCGCCACCATGGCCCGGCCCCTATTATCCGCTGGAGCACCCGATACCCCGCCTGGAACAGACTTTCCAGCCGACCAACATCATATATGAGTCAGAGGAAGATGAAGCATTAGCAGCAATGAAGAACCTGTTCTTGGAATATGACAATATGGACTATCATGCCGTTCTCTAGGAGGAAGGGGAGGAAGGCCCTTCCATACAGGCGGTGAGCCGAGGAGAGTGCCTCAACAATTGGTCCGTCAGAACCACCAAATCATGGAAAGCTTCGGGGTAGTAAGGCTGAACAAAGCATTATGCATTATCTTTTACTTTTTCATTAGTTAATTTCTCTTCAGTATTATCTTTAAATTTTAAGAGCTCCGATGTTCAAAACAATTTTTTGGCATTTATCGAAGCATTTCAGTTTTTATATAAATCTCGCACTTATTATTTCTTTTTCTGCCATTTATTTTACACAATATTATTATAACTTATCTTGATGAACCGATGAATGTGACATGCGACGAGATAATGCAATAAACGGACAGAGACTTAGAAGAGGATGAGATACCGGAAGAGTTCGTTAAAGAGGTTGAGGATTTTGAGAATATGCCTTGTGAGCACGTGATTTTTTCCCTAAGCAAATTATTCCTAAAATCCAAATAAAATAATTTTTTTTAATTCTGTTAAATATTTGTGGCATTTTTTGTGTTAATTAGTTGTATAATAATTCATAAAAAATATACAAAAAATATGCATGTGCATTAGGATTTTAATTTTGTAATTTTGGTATTAATACATTTTGTGAACAAATTGAAGAAAAGTCAAAATAGCATCTTATGCTTTTTGAAAAATACCATAAAAATAGAAATTAATTAGTTTTAAAATTAGCAAAATCAAAAAAAATAAAAGAAGAGAAAATACAAGAAGAAATACAAAAAGAAATAAATAAATACAAAAGGAAAATAGAAAAATATAAAGGTTACAAGATAAAATAATTTGGGTTGATAAAATCAGTGGCCAAAAAAATAGATAAATACTCAACCCAAATTGACCCAGGCCCAAAGTAATACCAGGTCTGCCCATTGTATATCAAACGACCCCGTTTAGCTACAAGAAATCTAGACCGTTGATTTACTTAATCTGACGGTCATGTTACACAAACCAATTAATAAATCAAACGACGACGTTTGAGTCGTCAAATCCTGGCCATTCATTTGTTTGATCTAACAGACAGGATTGAACCGTCACTTAAATAGACGACATCGTTTCAGAGCTCAATAGATCTGAGCCGTTAATACACTTAATCCAACGGTCCAAAATATTAGTACCCCTTTTAATATGATGTATACCTATACCCTCATTCATTTCGTCTTCTTCCCCATATAAACACAAACCCTAGCCGCCCCCCTTCTCTCAATCTCGCCGGAACTTTCACCGGCGGGAAACAACACCCTCTCCGTTGCCCTCACCATTAACACCACAAAAAGCCCTGAGCCTCCTCTCCTCATCCCCATAATCAGTTTTCCTCAAACCAGGCTAGAACTTCTCGAATATCAGTTTAAGTGTCGCCGGAACCCTACTCCGGCGAACACAATTTTTGCCTCTGCCTTCACCCTTAACACCATAAAAAGCCCTTAGCCTCCTTGTTACA